>SKCR01032045.1:0-258071 GCA_019454045.1 Zanthoxylum bungeanum | reverse complement strand
TGACTTTTACACTGATTGAACTGCTAAAATAGTTCAACAATTATGAGTTCGTTATGAATGTTCCTCGTAGGTCCAATGCCGAGGTAAATGTTACCGAATCTTCTAAATCTGCAAAGAAGAAGAAGAAATGCAATTGGAAGGCAAAGGCAAAACCAATGAAAAAGAAGAACAACAAAAGCTCTAAAGGAACCGATGCCAAAGGAAAATGTTTCCATTGTGAACAACAAGGGAATTGGAAAAGGAATTGTCTGAAATACCTTGCTTAGCGTAAAGAGAAGAAAAATACAGGTAAATACGACTTACTTGTCATTGAGTCTTGTTTGGTGGAGGATGATAAATCCATATGGATTGTTGATTATGGTGCCACTAACCATGTTGGTTGTTCTTTGCAGCTACTTGACTCATGGAGGGACCTTGCTGAAGGTAGCTTTACCATGAGAGTTGGGATAGGGGATGCTGTTTCAGCAAAAGCAGTGGGAGTTTCAAATTTAAATTTTAATAAGAGTTATTTATGTTTGAATGGTGTGCTATATATTCCTGGTTTTCGCAGGAATTTGATTTATGTAACAAAACTTATGGAATATGGTTTTTCTATTTCATTTAATAATAAGTCAGTTATTATTAGTAGAAATGGATTAAATATATGCACAAAAAAATATGAAAATAATCTATATGTATTAAGGTCGTTAATGCATGAATCACTGCTTAATACATAATTATTTAAGATTGAAAGATCTAAAACTAAATGGCAAAAGATTTCTCATGATGATACCTATTTATGGCACCTTAGACTTGGTCACATTAACCTTGACCAGATAGATAGACTAATTAAGAATGAAGTTTTAAATCAGTTAAGACTCGGTACTTTACCTGTCTGCGAATCCTATCTAGAAGGCAAAATAACTAAGAGACCTTTTACTGGAAAATGGATAAAAGCTAAAGAAACACTTGAGCTAATACATTCGAACGTTTGCGGACCGATGAATGTAAATTCCGAGGTGGTTATGAATACTCCGTCACTTTCATTGACTATTATTCCAGATATGGGTATGTTTACCTAATGCAGCACAAGTCAGATACATTTAAAAAGTTCAAAGAGTATCGTGCTGAGGTTGAGAACCAGTTAGGTAAAAGCATCAAAATTCTACAATCAGATCGTGGAGGAGAATACCCTGATAGAGATTTCGAGGAATTCTTAATTGAGCATGGAATTTTTTCACAGCTCACAGCACCTGGAACACCACATAAAAATTGTGTTGCAGAAAGGAGAAATCGGACCCTACAAGACATGATGAGATCAATGTTTAGTTATAGCACTCTACCTAGTTCATTCTGGGGGTATGCATTGCAAACTGCAATGTATATCCTAAATGTAATTCCTTCTAAGTTTGTTTCTAAGACTCTCTTAGAGTTGTGGAATGGTCGTAAAGCTAGTTTGCGATATTTACGCATATGAGGGTGTCCAGCACATGTGCTAAAGAACAAGACTACTAAGTTGGAACCATGTTCACATGTGTACCTATTTGTAGGCTATCCTAGGGAAACTATGGGTGGATTCTTTTATAGTCCATAAGATAATAAAGTATTTGTGTCGACAAATGCTATATTTATTAAGGAGGACTATATGAGAGAGTTCAAACCTCGAAGTAAAGTGTTACTTGAGGAGTTACTTGTTGGTACGACCAGTACACCATTGTCAAATGTTGACAAAGACATAACACCTTCAACATCTGAAAGTCAGATGTAAGTTTATTAGGATACATACCACATAGACGTAGTGGGAGGATTGCGAGACAACCTGAATGTTATCTAGGAAATAGAGAGGTGCAAGTTGTTGCATCTTGTGATGGTATATATGATCCATTGACCTATCGTAGTGCAATGGAAGATACTGATAAAGAGGAATGGCTCAAAGCCATTAACCTTGAGATAGAGTCTATGTACTCTAACTCAGTATGGGAACTTGTAGACCAATCTGATAGGGTAAAACCCATAGGTTGCAAGTGGATCTACAAGAGAAAAAAAATGAATAGATGAGAAAGTACAGACTTTCAAGGCTAGGCTAGTGGCAAAGGGTTATACCCAAAAAGTGGGAGTTGACTATGATGAAACTTTCTCGCTAGTAGCCATGCTTAAATCCATCAAGATTCTTCTTTCCATTGCCGCCTAATATGGCTATGAGATTTGGAAAATGGACGTCAATACTGCATTCTTGAATGGCAATCTTGATGAGTGTATCTATATGGTACAACCAGAGGGGTTCATTACCCAAGGTCAAGAGCAAAAAGTTTGCAAGTTGCAAAGGTCCATTTATGGACTTAAGCAAACATCTAGATCTTGGAACATAAGGTTTGATACTACGATCAAGTCTTATAACTTTGAGCAGAACATCGATGAGCCTTGTGTCTACAAGCGCATCATTGATGGGAAGCTGGTTTTCCTTGTGTTATACATTGATGATATTTTACTCATTGGGAATGATGTAAAAATATTATCGGACGTGAAAATCTAGCGAGCTAACCAATTCCAAATGAAATATTTGGGAGAGGCAAGTTATGTACTTGGGATCCAGATCATTCGAGATCGCAAGAAACTACTATTAGCAATGTCTCAAGCACCCTATATCGACAAGATTTTTATGTGATTTGGTATGCAGAATTACAAGACAGGTAATTTACCTTTCAGACATGGAATGAATTAGTATAAGGAAAAGTCTCCTAAGACACCTCAAGGAGTTGAGGAGATGAGGCATATACCATATGCTTCAGCAGTTGGAAGTCTTATGTATGCTATGTTATGCACGAGAACAGACATCTGTTTTACAGTGGGAGTAGTCAGTAGGTTTCAATCCAACCCATGATTATATAATTGGGTATCGATGAAACATATTCTCAAGTATCTTCAGAGAATGAGAAATTATATGCTTGTTTATACAAGTCAGAATAAGATTCTGAGAGGATATACTGACTATGATTTTCAGACGGATGTCGATTGTAGAAAATAAACATATGGATCAGTGTTCACCCTATGTGGTGGGCCTATAGTATGAATGAGCATAAAGCTGTCTTGTATTGCTGACTCCATCATGGAGGCTGAATATGTAGCAGCTTGTGAAGCAGCTAGGAAGCAGTCTGGCTCCGTAAGTTCTTGGTAGATCTGGAAGTTGTTCCAGATATGGATAAACCGCTCACACTTTATTGTGATAATAGTGGTGCAGTGGCGAACTCCAGAGAACCAAGAAGCCACAAGAAGGGTAAGCATATTGAGATGAAATATCACCTCATCAGGGACATAGTGCAGAGAGGAGATGTCGATGTCATGTAGATTCCATCCGTAGGCAACCTGGCTGATCTGTTTACAAAGACTTTATCGGCTAAAATGTTTGAAGGTCACCTAAAGGGTTTAGGATTACATGACATGTCCCATTTGCTCTAGCCCAAGTGGGAGATTGTTGGGATTTATGTCCTGGAGCTTCATATTGTGGGGGTTTTATGGCGAAAATCCGATAACGCAGCGGAAACGCGGAAAATCAAAATTTTCCAAATTCAAAATTTTTCTTGGATCAATTAAATAAGCTTATTTATTTAATTCACCAATTATCAAATTATGAAATTTTACACAAGAAATCAAATTTCTTGGTAATTGTCGAATTACCCCATAAGTTTGCAAATTGATAATTTTAGTCCTAAAATTATCAAATAGAAGTTTGGATGATTCTAAATCATTTCTAAAATGATTTCCAACATGTCCAACAAATCTAAATCAGATTGCAACAAAATCCCTAAATTTCCTTAAATTGCCGAACAGCCCCAAGCTTTTCAATTTTTGCAATTTGGTCTTTTTATGTTCAAAACATGTCAAGATCAAATCCAATCAACCCAAAAATTAATATGCATCATATACACACCATAATAAATCATATATGAAAAGCCCAAAATTTGGAAAGGGTTAAGAACCATAATTTTACAATTTCTTCAAATTGACAAATTTTACCAAATCAATTAAATCCAACACTTTAATTAAAACTTTACCACACCAAACAAGTCTCACCATCATGAAACAACTCAAGAACAATTCTAGGTCATCAATGAGTGGCTTAGCAAATCTAAAATGACAACTTGATTATCAAATAATCAAAAGTGAGCTTATGAAACCATTTCAAGCTTACTTTGAAACCATACATGCATACATATTTCAAACAAGTTCATAACAATTTAAAACACAAACTAAAATTGTATAGAAAACATCCTAGCAACACATGTTGAAGTTAAGCATGTTAGAAAGATTTAAAGATAAACTTACAAAAATAATTTATTTCCAAGCTTTCCTCTTTGATCTTCAACTTTTTCTCTCAACTCTTTTGTGTATATTTTTCTGTAACTTGTTAACCTAAACCTAATAAAATGAAACAAAACAATATATACTCCCACGAAATAGCCTTGGCTGAATTTGTGAGCATATAAAATATCTAGATATTATTTTTGTTTCATTAAAGCTTACTTTATCAACTTGTTAATTTGATCATTACACATTTAATGAAATTCAACAAGTCAAATAAAGCAACTTAAAGCACCTCCAAAAAATATCAAAACTTAAGATATTTATATTTTAATTAATTTAAATATTTAACAATTAAATAATTAAATAATTATTTAAATACAAATATTTTAAATATATCTATTATATTTACTTTAAATATCCAAATACATATATATTTATGATATATGTAAAATATTGTAATTTGACATTTAATTAATTTGTATTTAATAAAATCTATCATTAAAAACAAATACACAATAATTAGAAAATGACCATTAGGTCCCATCGCATGAATTTTCCGTTTAACCTTTAAACGACTTATAAATAATCAGTATTATTCATAAAAGTTGACCTAGTACTTTATGAGTATATTTCACTCGTGAGACTCTCTAGATTAAGGCATATCCGTCACGAAATCCAATTTCGTGTCTATAATTTACCCACCCATAAATTATGACGACAACGGATAAACTCGCTGAATCACACAGGTTGAGGTCGTGGCATATGTTTAATTCCTCCGTCACAGGTATCCGAATATATCCCAGAGATATAGATGTAAATGTCAAATCTCTATAGGGACAATCCCGTCAACGTCTCTATTAGCAATCTCTAAAAGAACACTTAAAACTCACTTCTAAAGTGTACCATAGGCCCATGGTTTTTATCTGATTGGTAATCATATATGGACTACCTATGCTCTGTACACAGAACTGACGGATCCTATCTCGACTCACACAGGACACCATGAGGATTTGTCCACACCCAACGAAAAGGCGGAGGTCTGATCTGAATAGATCGGTGACGTGACTGCCATTTAAGTGTGGAAGATATCTCATGTGCCACAGTGGTATCCCAAGTCAAAGAATCACAAATTCTACTTAACCCGAGAAGATTCTTATTGATGTTGGTGTACCATCCATTAAGAATCTTCGATGAGTCGATCAGTGTTTATACGCTATAAACACCTAAATGTATATATGAGTCTCCAATACTCATGGTTCATTGAGAAACCATTGGAATCTAAAATTTAGTATACAACATGTACCGGTCTCAACGGGTTTACTTTACTGACCAAGTAGTGTAAACCTTGACCAGGAACTGTCTGAGAATAACAACGTCATGATACAAATCAATGTCAGTTTCGACGATTTTGCAACTGTATCATGACTAGTCCTTCTAAGGTCTAACGTCTTTACCATATAAGAAGATATATTATATTATAGAAACTGCTCATTTTATTCATAATAAAACGTTTACAATAGTATTTACAAGGAAAACAATCGGGATTTGGCGTTCTGAGCACCAAACCTAACAAAATCTCCCATATGCTCTAGTGCCAATATCGATTGTATCTAATACCCACCGACTCCACATGTTTATCAAATAACTTCGGAGGTATGGCCTTCTTAAGCGGGTCTGCTACATTATCTTCACTCGGTAACTTGCACACGACAATAGTCCATCGCAACATAATCTCTCGAATGATGTGGTACTTGCGTTCCACATGCTACGACCTTTGATTCGCCATTGGTTCCTTTGCTTGTGCAATGGCTCCAATATTATCATAGTACAACGGAATTGCATTCTCGATACTTGGGGGCACTACCAATTGTGTGATAAAGTTACTAATCCATACAGCTTCCTTTGCACCTTCAGAAGCTGCAATGTATTCCGCCTCTGTGGTGGAATCTGCTGTTGACCCCTGTTTGGAACTCTTCCAGCAAACTGTACCTCTGTTAAGGGTAAAGATGAATCTAGATGTAGACTTTCTATCATCGAGATCCGATTGGAAGTCGGAATCCATATACCCATTAATTTGTAGTTCACTTCCTCCATAAGTAATCAATTTATCCTGAGTACCTTTAAGATACTTCAGGATATATTTAATGGCCATCCAATGGTCATTTCCTGGATTGGACTGATATCTACTGGTTACGCTAACAGCGAAACTGATATCAGGCGTAGTACATAACATGGCATACATTATGCTTCCCAAATACGAAGCATAAGGTTTGTTAGACATTCTAACCTTCTCATATTCTGTTTGTGGACTCATCTTTCTTGAAAGATGAATCCCATGTCTGAACGGTATATTTGCTGTCTTACAGTTACCAAAATTGTACCGTTCCAAGATCTTATATATGTACATTGATTGGGATAACCCAATCAGCTTCCTCTCTCTATCTTTATAGAGTTTTATGCCTAAAACATAAGAAGCTTCTCCCAGGTCCTTCATGGAGAAATTCTTACAGAGGTAAGCTTTGACGCCTTGCATCATCCTTATATCATTCCCAATTATTAAGATGTCGTCAATATAGAGGACTAAAAATACAACCATGCTCCCACTGGCATTCTGATATACACAGGATTCTTCTGAATTCTTGAGAAAACCAGACAATCTAATAATCTCGTCGAATCGAAGATTCCAACTTCGTGAAGCTTGTTTAAGTCCATAAATGGACTTCTTAAGCTTACATATCATACCCGAGTTCTCGCTGGACGCAAAACCTTCCGGCTATTCCATATAGATTTCTTCATCAAGAAATCCATTTAGAAAAGCCGTTTTGACATCCATTTGCCAAATCTCGTAGTCATGATACGCAGCTATAGATAGAAAAATCATAATAGACTTAAGCATTGCTACTGGCGAAAAAGTTTCATCGTAGTCGACGGCACTCACTGCGTGTAACCTTTTTACTACCAGTCGAGCCTTATAGGTTTCAACCTTTCCATCAAGCCTGCGCTTCCTCTTGTAAACCCATTTACAACCGATAGGAACAATTTCTTCGGGAAGCGGAACCAAGTCCCAAACTTGATTCTCATGCATTGAGTCTAACTCGGATTTTATGGCACTTTTCCATTTCACAGAGTCGATGTCCAACATCGATTCTCTATAGGTAAAAGGATCAGTCTCATCAACTAAGAGAACATCGAGACACTTTTGTTATATCAAATACAAGCATTCAGGAGGTCTAGATACCCTTTGTGACATACGAAGTGTGTATGTTGAAGGTTCTTCATCTACTCGAACTTTAGGTTCCTCTGTTGGTTCGTTGTTTTCAGGTTGGACTTCATCAAGTTCAACCTGTCTATGATTACCACCTTCTGACAAAAATTCTACCTCTAGAAATTTTACGAAGCTAACTACGAACACATTTCGTTGCTCGGTATCATTGAACAAATATCACTTCGTATTCGAAGGATATCCAATAAACCTAAACTTTTGCCCTCGAGGCGAAAGCTTATCTTGTTGAGCCATCCTGACATAGGCAGGACAACCCTAAACCTTAATATAATTAAGATTTGGTCTCCTGCCGATCCATATCTCATATAGAGTCGTAGGAACAGCTTTTCAAGGAATCTTATTCAAAAGATGTGCAGCTGTTAAAAGAAATCTTATTCACTGCTCATACATTCACTGCCTCGACCGGATTGAAGGCATTTAATATATTGACCAGTCTATTTTTCTACTTCATTTCGGAACTCTTTGAACTTTTCAAAGGTTTCCGATTTATGTCTCATCAAATAGACATAATCATACCATGACAGATCATCAGTAACGATAACGAAGTATGAATAACCACTATGAGCAGTCTAACTTAGTGGACCATTCATGTTGAAATACATCACGAATTGGCGATATGAAGCTGGGAGCGAACCAAGAATGACACTCATAATGAGAATGTCATTCAGAGGGAGATTATATTGCCTAAGTTGTTCGATCAAATCGATCAAGTGAAGAACTTGCGAGCTCACAGCTTGCCCCTCGTCCAGTCGCGTATGGAACAGTTCCATCGTAACTTTATGAACAATAATTTATTTTTGGTTCATACACGATTCTCTTAATCGCATCATCATACTATATGCATCTGTCATGCCATAGTACTGTTTCTTGAGTCCTGGTGCCAGTGAACTTAAAATGTATGATTTAACTTTTAAATCATCATCTTTCCAAGCTTGTAAAACTTGGAGTTCCTTTGGTGTTGCGTCCTCAGACACAGCAAGGGGCAGCGGACCATCGAGTATATATCCCAACTTTTCATAAACAAGGACAATCCAACATACACGCAAACGGATTAGTAGATTGTGCCACCATCCCAAATCTATCATATAATTACGAAAAATGGTTAGCAGCTATGAGCAGTTTCATATAATATCAAAAGCATTAACTTGATCATGGATTTTTAATCTAAAAATACATGTCTCACTAAATCATGCAATACTGTAATCCCCAAACAGAATACAAAGATTTAACAATTAAATTAAATATAAATAGTGAAAGGAAGATCCCATGAATATATTTCAGCTCACAGCTTTGGCACGTTCTCGCCTACGTATATTCATAAGGTAGGCAACTCATTGTCAATCACTTAATAGTGACTTCTAGGTTTATAGTCCTGGTCGTTTCTCGTTGTAACAGATTTGGAACGTTCACAAGGAGGTGTACAAGGGTTAAACTTGTCAATGATAAACTCAAGCTACTTGCGTAACCCTGACAGCTTTGGCACGTTCAGCATTCTGCTTTCGCTTGAATTTATCTAGTATCAAATATACATCCTACATAAATAAATTTCTATCGGCTACACCCTCACAGCTTTGGCACGTTCTCGGATGTAGTCATAGAAAAAATATCCATAAACCGTATTGATAAGACGGACCATGTAACATGCATCGAATACATAATTATCATAAAACCTTATTAATTAAGGATTTTCCACAAAAGATGCATTTTACTTTATTTCATCAACTTAAATAAAATCATGCATGCATAAAGTAAAGATTAAATTAAAAATTGAAAGGCATAATCATATTAGGGTGTCCAGAATCAGAATCGTTCTGATACCATTTTGTAGAGGTTTTATGGCGAAAATCCGGTAACACAGCGGTAACGCGGAAAATCAAAATTTTTCGATTTCAAACTTTTTCTTGGATCAATTAAATAAAATTATTTATTTAATAACCCAATTATCAAATTTTGAAATTTTACACAAGAAATTAAATTTCTTGGTAATGGCCGAATTGCCCCACAAATTTGCAAATTGATCATTTTAGTCCTAAAATTGTCAAATATAATTTTGGATGATTCTAAATAATTTCTAAAATGATTTCCAACATGTCTAAAACATCAAAATCAGATTGCAACAAAATCCCCAAATTTCCTTTAATTGCCGAACAGCCCCAAACTTTTCAGTTTTTACAATTTGGTCCTTTTATGTTCAAAACATGTCAAGATCAAATCCAATCAACCCAAAAATTAATATGCATCATATACACCATAATACATCACATATATGAAAAGCCGCAAATTTGGAAAGGGTTAAGAACCCTAATTTTATAATTTCTTCAAATTGACAAATTTTACCAAATCAATTAAATCCAACACTTTAATTCAAACTTTACCACTCCAAACAAGTCTCACCATCATGAAACAACTCAAGAATAATTCTAGGTCATCAATGAGTGGCTTAGAAACTCTAGAATGGCAACTTGATTATCAAATAATCAAAGTGAGCTTATGAAACCATTTCAAGCACACTTTGAAACCATATATGCATACATCTTTCAAACAAGTTCATAACCATTTAAAACACAAACTAAAAATGTAGAGACAACATCCTAGCAACACATGTTGAATCTAAGCATGTTAGAAATATTTTCTAAGTTGAAAGATTTAAAGAAAAACTTACAAAAATAATTTATTTCCAAGCTTTCCTCTTTGATCTTCAACTTTTTCTCTCAACTCTTTTGTGTTTATTTTTGTGTAACCTGTTAACCTAAACCTAATTAAATGAAACAAAATAATATATGCTCCCACCAAGTAGCCTTGGCCCAAATTTGTGAGCATATAAAATATTTAGATATTATTTTTGTTTCATTAAAGCTTACTTTATCAACTTGTTACAAAAATGAAATTCAACAAGTCAAATAAAGCAACTTAAAGCATCTCCAAAAAATATCAAAACTTAAGATATTTATATTTTAATTAATTTAATTATTTAACAATTAAATAATTATTTAAATACAAATATTTTAAATATATGTATTATATTTACTTTAAATATCCAAATACATATATATTTATGATATATGTCAAATATCACAATTTGACATTTAATTAATGTGTATTTAATAAAATATATCATTAAATACAAATACACAATAATTGGGAAATGACCATTAGGTCCCATAATATTTATTTCTCGTTTAACCTTTAAACGACTAATAAATAATCATTATTATTCATAAAAGTTGCCATAGTGCTCTACGAGTATATTTCACTAGTGAGACTCTCTAGATTCAGGCATATCCGTCACGAAATCCAATTTCGTGTCCATAATTTACCCACCCGTAAATTATGACGACCACAGATAAACTCGTTGAATCATACAGGTCGAGGTCATGGCATATGTTTAATTCCTCCGTCACAAGTATCCGGATATATCCCAGAGATATAGATGGAAACGTCAAATCTCTATATGGATAATCCCATTAACGTCTCTATTAGTAATCACTAAAAGAACATTTAGAACTTAGTTCTAAAGTGTACCATGGGCCCATGGTTTTTATCCGATTTCTAATCATATATGGACTACCTATCCTCTGTACACAGAACTGACGGATCCTATCTCGACACACACAGGACACCATGAGGATCTGTCCACACCCAACGAACATGTGAATGTCTGATCTGAATAGATCGGTGATGTGACTGCCATCTAAGTGTGGAAGATGCCTCATGTGCCCACAGTGGTATCTCAAGTCGAAGAATCACAAATACTACTTAACCCGAGAAGATTCTTATTGACGTTTGTGTACCATCCATTAAGAATCTTCGGTGAGTCGTTCAGTATTTATCTGCTATAAACACCTACACATCTATACCAGTCTCCAATACTCATGGTTCATTGAGAAATCATTGGAATCATATATTCTAGTATACGACATGTATCAGTCTCAACAGGTTTACTTTACTGACCAAGTAGTGTAAACCTTGACCAGAAACTGTCTAAGAATGACAACGTCATGATACAACTCAATATCAGTTGCGACGCTTTTTCAACTGTATCATGACTAATCATCCAAAGGTCTATTACATCTTTACCATATAAGAAGATATATTATATTATAGAAACTACTCATTTTATTCAAAATAAAACATTTACAATAGTATTTACAAGGAATACAACTGGGAATTGGCGCTCTGAGCACCAACCCCAACACATATATTGTGAACGGATTTGATTATTGTAATAATAATAAATACATTATTCATTTTTCAAAGTTGTTTGATTTATATCGCATATTGTCCAATTGTCTTGTTTACCTTGATTATTATTGTACCTTCAGACTTCGTGTATCTTTGATGTACAAGAGGATTTAAGTCTAAAGTTAGTAATCTAAATAGTCCATAGAGCGCAAATAAATAGGGTACTTTATTTGTGATTTATCTATAGCTGCGGTCTATTCTATACATGTATGACGACCTTGATCCGGGATCGTCATGTAGTGACATGGGAATGGAGGCACCTTGTATAATGAGATCATATAGGACTGGACTTAGATAAATACAAATTTATTTTAATATTTTTTAAGCAAAGAAATTTATTTTATCTAATAGATGGTCATATATGGATTCCATCTTAATCATGAGTGTACTACGAACTCCTGCATGATAGGCTATGTCCTTTGATTTACTATGGTGAGGTTAGTGTTGTATTCCCAGCCAATAACTACGTATTTTGGGGATATAGTTTGGTGTGTAGCTGGGAACGTTTTACATAGATATGGAATTCACTCCTTCTTACGAGAAGCAGAATCATATCTCTTTTAAGAGTTGATTCGGGACTTGAACAATTTGAGCACTCAACTTTTCTATTACGAATAGAAAAGTTTTATATTCATAATTGTTATTAATTAATTATTCATTATAGAATCAATGGTGCTTAAGAGATAAAATATTTAGAGTGGTTTAACTGACTTCTGACCCGACTTTATTTATGAGATATTCATGAAGGGCTATATCCATATGTAATGACTATATCGATGGACACCAAAGTTGTTCGGTTTATTTTATCCATCTACGGTAACGGGAGTTCAACTTTGAGTTTTTAGTGGAATAATGCGGAGTTAATAATTCGTAATATTTGATTAAGAGTTTAATTAATATTTCGAAATTATTGGAGCTCGGAACCATAGGTCTATTTGGTCCCCTTGCTAGCTCGATTAACAATAGCAATCTTAATATAATTAGATTGTCTAATAATATGTTCAAATTATATTTATATATTTTTATTAATGAGATTAATAATATTTATTGTCACAAATGAAAACTATGTTAAATTAGTTTAACTTAATATTTTATAGAATTCTTTCATTATGACATAATCAAGTTAGTAATAATTATGATATAATTAATATAACATAATTGAAGATAATTTAATCATTATTGAGATAGTGATTTTTATTTACCTTGGAGACAACGCCATATGGCTTGTCATGCTCTCCAATTTATTATGTCTATTAGGTGGCTTGTATACACCTAATAGTTTTGTCATTAGCTAATACATTCTTATGCTTTGGTATGGTCTCTACATTTATGTGTTTTCTATTGAAAGAAAATATTAGATGTTTAATGACAAAGTCCTTGTCTTTAGCTTATCATTTCTTATGCTTTGGTATGGCATTACCATTTTTGTGTTGGCCATTGCAAAAGAGCTTTAGATGCTTAATGACAAGGTTAGTTGGCTTGTGTAAGAGAATATAATCTCTACCATTTCTCTCACTTCTAAGGTTATCATTTTTTCATTCATTCACACAAGTGCATTTGAGAGAAAAGAGAGAGAGTTCAAACATTAACAAGTGTTGTGAGAGTGTTTGAAATTTCAAAAAGCCAAACACCATTGTGACATCTTAATTCTCTAAATTATTTAGATTTTTTATCTTTGTGAGTGAAGCCCACCCTTCGGTTTGTTGGTTTCGAGTCATAGGTCGTAAGATCGAGTGGTTGATCCAAGCGTTGGACATCAAATGATTGATTTCGGCTACTACAATAAAGGGAGAAGGCAAAGAAAATTTTAAAGATCCATATCGGAGCCGGTGCCACCACAAGCAACTTCTGCCGCGCTAAGGAAAGTCGTATCCTACACTTCATAGGGGACTCATCGTACATGTGCTCCAGGTGGTCTGCCATAGTAACTTCAAAGGGACAATTTCCTTGGTACTGCTCGATGACCCTTCACCATAAGTCTTCGAAGGTGCATATGGACATTTCTAGTAATTATAGGAAACTAGAAAAGGGCATTGCCAGCAAGGGTGGTGATGAATATCTTGCACATTAGAGCCTCATTGGTGGTTTCCAACGAGAGCCTGTGTCGAAACTAGACCAGGTGATTGATTGGGTCTAACTTCCTAGTTTATTTTTCAAAGACAGATGATGTGAATTCTCGGGGCTTCAGCTCATCTTCGATCCACTCCTGGAATGAGGAGGTGGACATGCCTCTGATCGCCAGTCAGCTAGATCCGTTAGGGTCTACACTCGAATGCCTCTGATCCTTTTTGTTATTGCCACAACCAGTTTCTCATCGGCAAACGCCTCTTTCCGGTGGATGTCCTTCTTGTGACGACTCACATTAAGGTCTTTGCCTTTCTCTTTATGCTCTATATTTCTCCACGTCCAGCCCTGATTCTCATAACCATCTGCACCATAATCTGTGTCATCGATCTTGTTGGGGCTCTTTCCCCGGGGTCTTTCATCATGGTGCTCTTCCGGCTGCCCCTTCTCGTGGAGGTCCTCGACAATGGCTCTTTCATTTCCCTTCCCATTTTCTTTACTGGGGCCAACCCCTTGGATCTCGACTTTGAGCGTTTGGTTCTCTTGTTGTATGATTTTCAGTTGTTCCTGGAACTGCTGTCTCATGGCATGCATCTGGTCCTCCATCTACTTCATCATCTAGTTCCTGATTACCAAGATGTCCATCGTAATATTAGGTGGTTGGATACGTCTTCCTCATGGTGAGCAGTAGATGCAGAGATTCTAGACTCCTTGTTCCTAGGGGTCATTCTTACTTGTTTGGTTGAGCAAATTTTCTTAGATTTAATGATTACAAGAAACCGTAAACATAGCTTTTCGTCTCAGTTTCCCACATACGGCGCCAATTATTTGTGCAGTAGAATCTACAAACAATAGAACTAAAAAAATTACATAAGTTGATAAATAATGCTCTATTATTCCTTGAATCTGAAAAGATCGATCCCTTGTTCCGGGGTTTCTGGTATTTTTTATAATATCTCATAACAAGGAAAACAAACTGACAACGGTTACATTCCATTCATGTTCCCCACTAACTAGCCTACTCCCTATAATCTCGGAACATTCATATTCTAGATGACTGTCCAACCTAAGGAAACGAAAAGTAATTAATTGGTTGTCTGATTCCTTATTTACAAGATTCGTTTCATCAAGAAGCTGATATCTCAGGCTTAATCCTCGCATGATCTTCGCTTGCCTTTCCGGATGAGGGTCTGAGGTGGTGACCCTACCAAAGAGTCATGAATCCAGGTTCTGAACGGAGGTCCGATCTTCAAACCCTGAAAGAAACTTCTGGATCAAATTTTGGAGACAGGATATCGAAACTAGACTCTGGTAGGGGGTCCTGTAATCAGACTCTGAGGAGATACTGAGATTAGACCATGGCGATAGCTCTGTATCCCTATGGAATGTTTTTAGCCATGTGTCATGTGCCTAATTTCCCTCCAAACAAGACTTTTGGGTACGATAGATATAGCCCCAAAAATTGAGTGGGTATCATTATTAGTAATTCAACTTATTAAGATATATATCTTAACTATAGTTTGGTGATTATATTTGAGAGAAACTCTTATTGATTGGGTTAACACCTTAATAGGAAAGCTCCAACTTTTTAGTGGAAACATATTATAACATTACACTTAAAAGTCAATCAATAATAATGACATTTTTCTATTGGTTGTCTTTACGATGTCAAATCATAAGCCAAACATAGTGTTGTATTATTTCAATCTCAATAAAACTAATAACTAATAAGGATATGCATTTTTTTTCTTTTTTTCTTTTTAATTAGTAATAAATCATTAAGTAGTTCATATGACAATTGTTTTTCATTCCAAAGTTTAAATTGGAAATTTACCCCTCGAACAAACTTACATCAGCTGTAAATTTATTTGGTTAATAGGAACCACATAAACTTAGCAAAATAGAAACAATCACAGAGATATGTGTTTACGTGGTTTGGCGAAGAGTGTCTCTAACCTACATGCACGGGAGAAAGGAGAATGGTTTTATTAGCCTCGGGATGAATACCGACCCGAGCGCCTAACAAAGAAATTACAATTGGTACACAGCTAACAAACCTTCGGGAATACAATGTAGTCATGTACACGACTCATTTTCTCTCTCTATCACTAGTTTGCTTTACTAGCTTTGCTCTCAATTTACAAGTATTATGAAATTTAAAAATTGTTAACTCTTCCTAATGTGACTTATACTCCTTTATATAGGTTTTCAAAACCACTATTGCAACCGACTCTTGTGTTAGCTTATGTCACTGAATTATTATTATAACCATTAGGTTTTAACTTCCACCACCTTTCAGCCAATCAAATATCCTTGTTTCCCTGCACCTGTATCGGCCTATGGCGGCTACTATTCTGTCACTTTACCAGTCTAGGCGGATGGCAAGGCCCATGATCACTGTGAACAGCTGATTGATCATCTTTATCATTAGTCTTCTAGATGCACTCCTTTCCATGTAGGATATACGTCATGCTACTCGCAAACTGGTCAGTCATCATCTCATCTTTGTTCCTGGGATTGGATAACCAAGGAAAATGGTACTCTTTCAAATCTTGATTTCGAAGTTGTCGGGTCAGGTTCCTATACAAATGATACTTCATCAGATCGGATTAAACAAACTCTCGGAGAACCCAAAAAATTCACTTTAATATGGTTAGATCGGGTAGCATCATCGCTTGTCTCACTTCAGAATCTCTCCTTAGGAAAAACACTTTATCACACAATATGGTAGGATCACTTCTCCATCATTCCTCTTACCACTGGACTCTTGGAAATTTCCATCCATATAGGTTGATAGTACTACAATGCCCATCAACCTTCCTCAAGATAAAGACTTACAAAAAAACCACCATCAATATCAACATTTCATTTAAACCACAACTTATGCTACTGATTATGATATCGCTACCAATTGTAATATTATTATGTATTCGAATTGTTTATAGATAAAGGAAACGCTTAATGTTATCAATTGGACCGTTTATGATCACTTTCATTATTGGAACAAGCGAATTTTTTATTTATGCCTATGGAAGAGCTGTTTTATAAAGGCTATTGGCACTGGCTATTTTAGAATTTTAATTATTTTAGGCCATTATTGACGCAGTTAAATAGCGGAAGGAACTTTTACTGATTAGATACCGTTCTAATCTAAATGACTCAACACCAAATAGAGAAGATGAATCACAATCAACCGAGGTAGAAACAAAAGTCCTAAACATAGGCCCTAATTAAAATATGAAATATTAAAAATACCAAAAAAAATTAAAATTTTAATTCTAAAATTGTGCTATATGTGCAAAAAGTAGAGTCAAATTTATACAAGATAGACTTAATGCATCCAGTCAATAAATATGTCACATACGTTAATAATAATTTTTTCTCTTTATTATTATTGATTAATTTTAAATTTAATGTGTATATATATATATTAAAATATTAGTGGATGAACATATTAGGTCATTGATATATCTGTTTCACAGAAGTCTTTCTCATAAAAATATTATTGTCGTATCGTTCCATTGTAATTTTATGCTATACAACATTTTACAAGAAATTTCTATTACACACACGATTAGGATTTTCTGGGCAAATCCATTATTAACATCTATCCCCAACTTTAATATCAAAATCCATTATTGATAGTACTTCAATTTCAATTAGTTTAAATCAAATGACATGGCTTTAGTTTAAAGTGAATGAAATGTTTAGGTGATATTGTTCTTTATTTTAAAGAATTTGGTAATGAAAATGATTTTAACATTTTGGCTTATTGTATAAGCAACTCCCACCAAACCAATGACAACCACTAATTCATCATTCTGTACAGACACAACACTATTCATCGTAAATGTTTTTTCAAAATTGGAAGCTTAAATGGCAAGCTCTCAACTCTCCTTTGATGCTTTGGTGAATTAAAAAAAAAAAACATGATTAAGACCAAAGACATTATAAGAACATACTTAAAAGTTAAAGATACTTTGGTTAATTATTAACCTTTTTCGCTATCATTTTAAAGCCATTTAACCATATGAAAATGGTTTATAATTGTCCTAGAGTCTTTCATTTGTGGGATTTGATGTTATGGTGTTACGGAATTGAAGTGAAGCATAAATCGTGTAATTGATGATTAATTTCAACTGTTAAATTAATCTTGAATTAAAACATTTAATTATACTAATTGATATTTGTAGTAGTTATAGGATCCCTATGAAATTGAAACTTGATAGTACATGAGAAATATTCCCAAATTGATGAGGTTTTGAATTGGGATGCAAATGGTATAAGATGCCATAAATCTGCAAAAATTCGGTTAACTAGATTGCAGGTGAACGGAATTCAGCACAAAGACAAAGCAACCATTTTGTCTTAGTTTGGTCAACCGAACTCCCTGGTTTAGTTAACCGAAGTCAAGTTCGATCCACTGAACTTGAGACTTCGGTCGGCCGAGTCTTAGGGGATTTTTGGAATGTTTTTGTTTTTGTTTTTTTTTTTTTTGAAATCTCGTCTTTCGCTGCTCACTCCAACATCGATATGTGATATCGGTGCATAGTTAGAGGTAAAATATAGACCAATGAACTGGTATTTGATAACGATTTGTCAATCCATATCAAAATATTAAAAGATCGATTGCACCAATCATCGTCTGCCACTATTCAACATATACTATAAATAGAGATGTGATTCCACCCGGATCCGGATGACCCGAAAAGACCCAGGTCCGTAATATATTTTTTACGGATCTGAGTCTTGATTTTAGAGACCCGTATGGATCCGGGATCCCATAATTTATGATCCAGATATCCAGATCCGATTAATTTAAAATAAAAATTTAAAAATTTAAATATAATTTAAGATATTTTATGAAGTTAATTGATTATTTTAACATGGATCCGATTAATTTTAATTACATTTTAGGGAATTTCAGTTTGGGTATATTTTAGTGAATTTCAATTTGTGATCATTTAGGATTTTTTATGATGTTAATTGATAAATTTAAAATTTTATTATTTTTATGCTGGTCTCGAATCAGAATCCGAGTATACCCGGACTTGCACCGATGATAAGCGGTTAATATACATATATTTCCCACCTCTTTATCTTAATATTTTGTGTGTATGTCAAGTTGTATAAGCGCTTTGATGTGTTTTGGCTTCATTTTGCAGGTTAAAAATCGTATTACGGTTTATCCGAAACCAACAAGGGATGAATCGATAAAATTAGAGTCACATACTTGGGAGTAAAGAACTACTTTATGAGTGTGTCAAGTTTTTGGCGGCATTACCATGAAATATGATTTAGTAGATAAAATAATAATTTAAGATCCTTGTAATTTTTTTCTTTTCTTTTAAATTTTTTAATTTTATATTTGTATTTTTTGCATCTCACTTTTTTCTTCTTTGTATTTGTATAGATCCAAAATATCCTTATTGATCATAAATGATTCTGAACCCAGACATACCACATATAGACAAATTATGTACTTGATTCTTCAAGGTTACATGAGACATAAATCTTAATTCAAATGAAGTTTGCACTTTGCCAAAGAATTTCCTAAACCATCTCCATCTAGAGTGTAATATCCCAAGTTTTTCAGAACAGTGCTGGAAGGTTTTCGAATTACAGTTAAGGATTTGGAACGTGATTGTATTCAAAATAAGAGTATATGTGTTAGAAAATAGGTCGGAACGTTTTAAAGTGATTATTCGTCGTGTTAGAAAACATGTGATTTTGAGAACCAGTAACACGATTCATGTTTATATCATTATACGCGTAAAAATTTCTTATTTCGGCTATAAAAATGCAAACAAAATCCTATTAAGCTAATTCATCAGACTCGTTTTTCCAAGACAAATAATTTTTATGTTGAATACTTTTTGAACTTTGCATCAGAAAGGCTTCAAAAATATGAATTTTCGTGAAAGCCCTATGACAGGGATCTGATTGTAATTTCACGGGGTCAGATTGTAATTTTCGAAAGATTTTCTATATATAACTCGTATCCAAAATGGAACCAGCGATGACACCAGAAGCTGCGTCCGGCTACCCTGCGTCCAACGGTGGTCAACGGCGACACTGAAAATGCCGGCAACGGCGTGAAACAAAGGAGATAATGAGCGATTTGGGTTTCTTAACCCCGGCTTATCGCTTCGTTTCACGATCTGAGCCACCCGCCAAATCGAAGCTCTCAGAGAGTGCTATGAGCTGACGGTGACATATTTTCTGTTCCGTAGACGGTTGCATGCGAAACGAGAAGAGAAGCTTCAATGAATAGTGACCCATTAGTGAACAGTAGCTTCGATCGAAATTTTATCGATTTCAACGCGTTCGTGGGATCGTTTAAAGTCCGTATATGCCCTCGAAATCTCGGTAAGACTCCCGGTAAAAAGTCGCTAATTTCAAGTTTTTCATTAAATGTTTGGATGTATCATGTAGCTTCGTAGAGTAGCGTAATGGTATGAATTGAATTTTTTGAGCTTGACTATATTGAATATATGTATTTGCTAAAATTCGAGTGAAAACATAACGAATTGGATCAATCCGATAGATTATGTAAGTTTTCGGTAAAAATGGGTTAATGCGTATAATGTTGTGTTTTGATTATAATGATAGTTATGAGTTATATATGATATTACCTAAATGAGTGCTCACGAAGCCAGGTAAGTAACTCATGCGATGCGTTCCAGAATTGTTCATTTCGTGTTTTAAATATATATATATATAGAGATGATTGAAATGTTTAGGGTAGTTAAGAGACGAATTTGAGAAAGGACTTCGAGATCGTATACAGTCAAGTTAGTCAACCATTATAGGTATGGACTTTCGTTATTGCTATGATATAAAGTGAAATATTTGAGGATAATGATATGATACAAACTGAAATGTTTGATGTCTATATGTATGTATTGATGCATGTAAGTATATGAACTCGTAATGGTATGTGTATGTACAAGTCTATGAAAAAGCATATGGACAATTGTTGAGACATGTATTTGTATAGGTATATGATGAAAAGCTATGGATAATTTGAGTATACAAGATCGGTAAATGGAATAAGTTTTTTCTTGATTCATACATGCGATTTATTTATATAGAGTTGGAATAGTTAAATGTGATAAGAAATGGGTATAGGCTACGTCATAGTATAATAGGTAATGAGTCTCGTACGAGCATTGTATGTGTAAATCAGCCATGTACATGTATTGTTTGGTTATGTGTCATTTGATGTATTGGCTGTTATGTTTGCTTTGTTTTCTATTGCATGATAACTGTATGTATGTTAGAGTGTATCTGTGTGTGATGGAATCAGTGATATGTATGGACTCCGTATGTTATTGTGGAATGAATGAATGACTGACTTGGAAACTGATGTGAATATAAGATTTTATAAGTGTATATGTTAAGTTTGTTATTGTATGTACGTATGATGTAAAAGATACTGAATGTGTTTGTAAGCTTATAACTTCAAGTAAAAATTATGAATTGTATTTGCATGAATATAAAATAGGTGAGCTATGATACGTATGAATATATATGAATTACAAGTGTTAATTTATTATAAGGTTATCGTGATTAAAGAAAGTTAAAGAAAGTTTGTTTTGGTATTGAAGATAGTTTGTAACAGAATAGATGAAAGTTTGATTGATTTATTGATTTAATGATATTTCAAGGATGCTTATTTGTGATAATGTATAAAAGTGACTTCATGTCTCATAAGAATGAAATAGATCTGACGATAGATGACGTACTTTATGAAATTCGAGTTTTGCTTTGTATGCTTTAGATGTTTGGCTATTAGAATGGCACATATGTAGATATGTAAATATGAGGATTTTTCCCGTGTAAAAAATAAAAGATAAAAATAGAGTTGATAATTTTGAACTTGTAATAACTTAGTAATTCTGAAAAATTTATGATATGCTTGACTTGTATGTTCTGTTTGTAGTACTAGCATGGTTACTTACTGAGTTTTATAACTCACACCAAACTAGTTTGCTAGTTTTACAGGTTGGCTTCCAGATTGGTCAACCACGAAAGATTTGGAAGTCATGCCTGAGACGGGGATCACCCAAGTGGCAGTCACCCTCGCAAGTGTCCTGGGAAAAGTTTTAGAGATTTTGGATTTTTGATTAATATGTTATTTATCGTGTTGATCACGCTGTTTGTATATATTAAGTTAATGTTTTGATTACTTATGATGTTGTGGACGCAAAGCCCTTGAGTGTTGATGGATGATGTGGGCACAGAGCTCTTAAGTGTTGATTTTATTTTGATGTATTTTGTGTGGACTTGAGGTCATTTTGAATGTGTGATGCTTTTTAGGTTTTGTTTGATGCTGGAATTTGCTCCAGGTGTCCAGTTTTAGGATACATCTGTAGGAAACACTTTCCTCGCGCAGCGGAAGCGGCTTTGACACCCGGGATCGACCTTGAAATTTTTTTCTGCTATGCCCTTCCTTTAGCCGAATGGGACCAGCAACTCTACTGAAATTTTGCTTCTATTTCGGATAAAATTTCAGCCCCGGAACGCCCCTAGAATAGTCCCCGAACAGCAGTGAATTATTCACACACATTGCACACAGTCTTGCGACTGCCCGACTCTCATGAGCTATCGTCAAATAATTACCAGTCACGCACATCATCCATTATGCATGATTTGATCATGCGCCACACATCAATCTATTTAAAATCCAGTGACCATTAATGTAAAGAAGCCACGTATAGTAACTTTGTAAACTATAAGAAAACCATGCGTTGATCATATTATTGCTTTGATGTGATTAAACAAATAAAACACTCAACAAATATAGTCACACCCAGTCTTCATAAGCAAATGATCAATACACGCACAGGCCAATGACCGTTATCTCCCGTACGTTATTCAATCACAACTCACGTCCTTTGCCCATAGTCACGTCCAGTCCATTGCTTGCCAGAATATCTGATTGTCGTGAGGTATATGATAATTGGTTTAACACCACAAGGTCTTCCAAACTATAACTCGTTACCAACGGAAGCTTGTGTGGGCAAGACTCACAAAATCAATCCCTAAACATTTTTAGAGATACAAACACACTTGTGTATTTTGATTTTATTTTTCTTCTTTTCTTTGTGAAGCTTTCTCAACTCTTGAGAGAATATGGTAGAAGAAGAAAGGTGGCTAGGGTTAGAATGAAAGTTCTTTTCCAAAAAGAAAAACAATTTTTCTTTTATACTTAGGGTTTATTTATTTACAAAACAAACAAATTCTTTCCCTCCCCAATTAGTCAAAAATCGGTCAAGGGGTTAATTTTCTTTTGATTTTGTAACATCCACCTTTATTACTATAATAAAGGATATGTTACAAAAATAAAAAAATGTAATTGCCTTTCATAAAGAGCAATTACTTAAACCATTCAAAAACTATTTTTGGAAAAACAAAAATCAAATATCATATTTATTAAATTAAATAAGATAATTTAATAACATGTAATTAATAATTATCAAATAATTATTAAAACTATATACTAACTTTTTAGTATATAGTATCAAGTGTGACATATAATATTATTAATCATATTAATAATATTTATACATATGTGAGTATATAATTGGACTATCCAATTATACTAAATCCGCTATAGTAAATGGAGCTAGCACGGGGACCAAATGGACCTACAGTTCCGAGCTCCAATAATCTCGAAATATTAATTAAGCTCTTAATTAAATATTCCAAATTATTAACTCCGGGTTATTCCACTAAAAACCCGTAGTTGCACTCTTGTTGCCGCATATGATATATTAAGCCGAACCAAGTCGTTGTCCATCGATATAGTCATTACATACGAATTGACCATTCAGGAGTATCTCTTAATTAGATTCGGGTCATAAAGTCCGTTATACCCCTCTAATTATTTTTACCTTAAGTACCATTGATTCTCTAATGAACGATTTATTCATAACTATTGTGAATTTTTAATCTTTCTATTCGTAATAGAAAGACTTAAGCGCTCAAATTGTTCAAGTACCGAATCAACCCTTAAGAAAGATACTCATATACTTCTCGCAAAAAGGAGTGAACTCCATGTCTATGTAAAACGTTCCCAGCTACACAACAAACTATGCCCCAAAAGTACGTAGCTATTGGTCGAGACTGCTACACCAACCTCACCTTTGTAAATCAAAGGACATAGCCTGTCATGCAGGAGTTCGTAGTACACTCAGGATTAAGATCAATCCATATATGACCATCAAGTAGATCGAAATGACTTTCTTTGTTTAACGGATATTATGAGAATGTCATTTCTATCTAGGTCCAGTCCTATATGATCGCATCATACAAGGTGCCTCCATTCTCATGTCTCTACATGGACGATCCGGATCAAGATCGCCATACAAATATAGAATGGACCGCAGCTATAGATAAACCACAAACAACATACCTGCTTTGTTTGCTCTCTATAGACTATTTAAGATTACTAACTTCAGACTTAAATCCTCTTGTGTATGACACTCATACACTAATTCTGAAGATATATAAGTAATCTAGGGTATTCAAGATGATATATAATATGCGAAATTTAAACAAACACTTTGACAAATGAATAATGCATCATTTTATTTGAAAACATATAAAACCGTTTAATCACATGTAGCTCTAGGGTATACATCCCAACAATCTCCCAATTGCACTAGAGCAAATGGGACATGTCACGTAATCCTAGAACATCTAGGTGACCTTATAACATTTTAGCCAAAAAGGTCTTTGTAAACGGATCTGCCAGGTTTCTATGAATTTCCTCTCTATATGTTTTCCCCTCTTGTGGCATCTTGGTTCTTTGGAGTTTGCCACCGCACCACTATTATCGCAATAGAGAGTGAGTGGTCTATCCATATCTGGAACAAATTCCAGATCTCCCAAGAATTTACGGAGCCAGACTGTTTCCTTAGCTACTTCACAAGCTGCTATATATTCAGCCTCAATGGTGGAGTCAGTAATACAAGATTACTTTATACTCCGCCATACTATAGCCCCACCACCTAAGGTAAACACTGATCCAGATGTTGATTTCCTAGAATCTACATCTGTCCGAAAATCAGAATATGTATATCCCCTTAGGATCATATCCTCATCGGAATACACAAGCATATAATCTCTTGTTCTCTTAAGATACTTGAGAATGTGTTTCACAGCCACCCAGTGATCCAATTCTGGGTTCGACTGAAACCTACTGACTACTCCCACTGTAAAATAGATGCCTGGTCTCGTGCATAACATAGTATACATTAGACTACCAACTGCTAGGGCATATGAGATATGTCTCATTTCCTCAACATATTGAGGTGTCTTAGGAGACTGTTCCTTTGACAAATGAATTCCATGCCGATAAGGCAAATTGCCTTTCTTGGACTTCTGCATCCCAAATCGCACAAGGATCTTGTCGATATAGGATGCCTGAGACATAGCTAACAGTCGTTTCTTGCGATCCCGAAGTATCGAATCCCAAGAACATAACTGGCCTCTCCCAAAATTTTATTTTGGAATTGGTTAGCTAGCCATGTTTTCACGTCCGATAATATCTTTACATCATTCCCAATGAGTAAAATATCATCGACGTATAAAACAAGAAAAACCACCTTCCCGTTAATGACGCGCTTGTATACAAAACACTCATCAACATTCTGCTCAAAATCATAAGACTTGATCGTAGTATCAAATCTTATATTCCAAGATCGAGATGCCTGCTTAAGTCCATAAATGGACCTTTGCAGCTTGCAAACCTTTTGCTCTTGACCTAGGGATATGAACCCTTCTGGTTGTATCACATGGATACTCTCATCAAGATTGACATTCAAGAATGCAGTCTTGACGTCCATTTTCCATATTTCATAGGTCATAATATGCGGCAATGTATGGAATAGTGCAGATGGATTTGAGCATGGCTACTGGCGAGAAAGTTTCCTCATAGTCAACTCCCTCTTTCTGAGTATAACCCTTGTCCACTAGCCTAGCCTTGAAGGTCTGTACTTTCCCATCTGCTCCCCACTTCCTCTTGTAGATCCACTTGCAACCTACAGGTTTCAACCCATCAGGTTAGTCTACAAGTTCCCAGACTGAGTTGGAGTACATGGACTCCATCTCTAGGTTCATGGCTTTGAGCCATTCCTCTTTGTCAGAATCATCCATTGCACTACGATAGGTCAATATATTAGAATTTATATCCGGGTTTCCATCATATATACCAATGGATTTTTATTATGCACTAATTAAGGCCAATATATTAGAATTCAAATTTTAAACCATAAATCCAATTAACCCAATTAATTGATTTTCATGCATATCATATTCTAATTTAAACACTTTAAATTACATAAAATCATATTTTTATGTCTATAATGATAATGCATTTAAAACATGTTATGGCATGTAAAGTGCAAGAGTGGGCACCCTAAGCTATATGACATGTTATTCAAACAATTCGAAATAAACATACATATAACATAAAAAAATATTTTGCATTGACCGGGCTCTTATTTTTTCTATACTAATCTAATTAGTACATAAGATTCACCAAGGCATCCCCTGGTCTTCAAATCCCGCTTCAAAGTGGTGTTGGCTCCTTTTTGCGACTTCGGTGCTCCAAATTACAAAAATTGAAATATTACATTAAAAATTAAAATTACAACAAATGTAAACAATGGCTTTATGGCCTTACATCCCAAAAACAAAACCAACTACAAAAATAAAAGCCGGAAAAATTTACGACCAATGCAAAATCCATTCATCACATGAAATAATAAAAACATTCATCATATGAATATTATATTGTGCCCACGCATCTAAACATGCATATCATATTTATAACTCATATAAATATATTAAAAACAGAAACTTTAAATGAAAAAGAGAAGGGTTAAGAACACTTTTCAACCTCGCTCTAGATGCCAATTGTAGGAAACGCTTTCCTCGCGTAGCGGAAGCGGCTTTGACACCCGGGATCGACCTTGAAAATTTTTTATGCTCTTCCCTTCCTTTAGCCGAATGGAACCAGCAACTCTACTGAAATTTTACGTCTGTTTCAGATAAAATTTCAGCCCCGGAACGCCCCTAGAATAGTCCCCGAACAGCAGTGAATTATTCACACACATTGCACACAGTCTTGCGACTGTCCGACTCCCATGAGCTTGTTGGACATTTATGACCCATAGCGTCACTATTTTTATAGATCACGATGTTGTTGTACAAATTAACTATGTGACAAAGGAGATTGTACTCTCATCGTTTGTGATTAGATCACCATAGATGTATAAATGAAGAGAGGTCCATATGATTAGTTCCTGGATTGAGAATGATATGAGACAATATCAGTCCACGAAGGATTAATCATTAAATATCCCTAGTTGGAGTATTATCGAGACAGGACATCGATAATGCGGAAAGTTCTCATATATTTAAGTATTGGATACTTATGCAAGTGCGATAGGAGGTTGTGTTTCACCGATGGTACGGGAAACAGCTTCGCTCTGGATAGACCCCTTAGAATCCCATTGGTATTATGACTATGTGTCTATGGGAGTCCAACATCAGGGTAGATGTATTTGGTCTTAACCTGAGACTTGCACCGCTAATGCTTACGACAATCAATATACTTTAGTTGAGGTCGTCTAGGACTCTAACCGGTTCTGTGTACGCCAACTGATGGGTATATTGAGAATCGTAGAGTATTGGGTGTGATGTCAAGACGGAAGTATCACTTCAGTCATAGTGGAGATGATGTCACGCAGGATACGGTATTAGTTACCAGACATCCGACATGTGCTTCGGACGGGGCAGACACTTATCCAGCCCCAGCCCTAGCACGTGACTATCCGATACAGGGCCGATATACACAATACTTGGTATACTACGCTTGATACAGATCTTAAATATTCTTAGATGGATATGTCCGGAGAATTGGGTAGACTTGGTGCTTTGCTAGAAGCTAATCTTGTCTTGTAAATCGGTAAAACGTAGTACTTGGTACTCACGTGTTCGGATAGTCTGATGACCGATTTGACTACCAACATATCCGGGGATCTCATGGGTCGCTTCCCAAAGATTCACCGATGACGTATGACTCGCACTTTTATTAATCTGGGATTAATATGATGAGTGAAAAAATTAATCTGGGATTAATTACAGAGATATTTTATCTGGGATAAAATATCAATTTAAAGAGAGAGAATGATTAATTTGGAATTAATCGATTAATTAATATATTTGATATATTAAACGAAATTGGATTTCGACGCGGAATTAAAATTAGATTTTAATTCGGGCGAGCGAATTAATTTAGAATTAATTCGTTAGCGACGTGAATAGTGATTTCGCTAGGCGTAATCATTTAATTACGACGCGACGGAAAATTCATTAATTTGGAATTAGTGAAACCGAGCCCGAGATTATTTACGAGCGCTTTCGCATTTCGAATTCGAGCGCGACTCGTCAAATCAAGCGCCAAATCATTAGTCGCATCAAGCGTCAAATCATGTCACTTTGAGTGATGTGACAATTGATTGGATTGATTGAGTGATGTGAGTGATGTGACTTGATGGGAGTTGTTGAAAAGCTTTTTTAAAAGCTTGAATGACATATATTAATTTTATATGTTTGGTATATGTAAAAGATTGATTTTAGAAATCAAACACATTTTTTAACTTTACAACTCTCTCTCTCTCTCACGTTGGTTTCATTTTGGAGCCAAAAATTCTCTTCCTCTCTCAATCCATTTTCTGGTTTCTAAAGGGCAGTGAACTGCCGAATTTAAGAAGCAAAAATGGAGGGAAGCAAGTGCGTTTTGTGGCAAAACAAGAGTGCTAGCACACTCCGGGATCAATGCGAATGTGATAGGGAAGCTTACCCATGAGCCGGGAATCACTACGACGAAGCTTGGAGCTTGTTTTGATGATGAAAACCGAATCTGCAGTGAGCTGTGACAGTGGACTGCTCACGCCCAAACCAGTGAAGAAATCAGATTTTGTGTTGCTTCCGCGTCGCTCAACCGCTCGATGTAAGTATTCCGCACTTCCGTCGTTGTATTCACTTATGATTCATGCTTGAGTTTTGATCTTGGGACCTATAGAAACTCCAACAATGGTATCAGAGCCTAGGTTAAAAGCATGAAAAAGTTAGGGCTAAAATGGGCAACTTGATTTTGAGCATGATAAATAAATGGATGGATTGTATGTTAATTGTGTTTGAATGAAGATTGATTGGGTCAATCAAGAAAATTTGATTGGATATTTTTCCCAAATTCTCCTTGGTCCAGTTATGCCCTTTTTTTTTTAATGTCTTGGGATTTTTGATTTTTGACAATTGATGTGTGGAAATTGATGAATACTAAAAAGTGCATATTTATTAGACGATAAGTTAATCATTTTACACTTATAGTTTCACTAATCCCCTTAAATTGACACATTTGTGTAAATATTTTAAAGTTATGCTTTGAGTGCTTTTACTGTGTTATTTTATGTTTTTGTCAGGTAAAATACTGCTCGGAAGCTCGACGGGACAAATCGGACGAAAAAAATATTCTGCAAGCACGTCGTAAAATCGACAAGCACGTCGTAAAATCTGCAAGCACGTCGTAAAATCGGCAAGCACGTCGTAAAATCGGCAAGCATGTCGTAAAATCTGCAAGCACGTCGTGACACGTGGAACCTTTACATCACGACACGTGTCCCGAACGTGGCTTCACCATTCTCTGACACGTGTCCCCAACGTGGCTTCACCATTCTTTGACACGTGTCCTCAACATGCATTTGCTGGTCTGGGCGGCGAATTTGCCTATAAAAAGGAGCGTCCGGCATTAGAAATTTTCATACTTTCTTTCCTGATTCATTTGTAATCCTTGGAGAGAGAGTGTCTTGTTTGTTTATTTACTTAAAGCTTTTTGTAATGTTTTTTTTCAATAATAAAAAGTACGAATATGTTTTATTACAAAATGAGTAGCTAATTTCTTTTCTGCTGGAGTAAGGGTGAAGCTTTTATAATGAGAACATAAATTAAACTCGCTTTTATTATAATAAATAAATTGAACTATAATGATTAAAACTTGATTTAAATCTAGATTAATTATTGACAATCTTTATACCGCTTTTATGGCTGGTTTTATTTATTCCGCCTTTATGGCTGGTTTTATCTGTCTACCGCCTTTATGGCTGGTTTTATCTTATTCCGCCTTTATGGCTGGTTTTATCTGTCTACCGCCTTATGGCTGGTTTATTTTTATACCGCCTATATGGCTGGTTTTATACGATTTTGGCATAATTAAGTACCTTGGTAGGACTTGTTATAGACAAACGGTATCACCGCTTTTATGGCTGGTTTTATATTTTTGGCATGCTTGGTACCTTGGTCGGACTAATTATTGACAGAAATGACTACCGCTTTTATGGCTGGTTCTTTAATTGGCATAATTAATTCTTGTAATAAATTAAGTGGGTATAAAAAGACAATTTATAAATTATTATAAAGCGAGATTATAAATGTTTAAAAGACTAAAAGTGGATCCCCTAACTCCAGCATTCCTTCTATTACTGTATTTCAACCTAAAATCCTCCAACTACTTCAACAAAGCAAACTTTTCATTCCCGTACTGTTAAATATTCTATTTTGCTAAATCTCTTCTCTGTGGATCGACCCCGGACTCACCGGGTTATTTTATTACTTCGACACTCTTATACTTGGGAGTAAAAGACCACTTTTCGAGCGTGTCAAGTTTTTGGCGCCGTTGCCGGGGAAGTATTTTTAGTAGATAGAATATTTATTTCTCATTCTCTACTTTTCTTTTCTTTATTTTTATTTCGTATTTTTTTTTTAATTCTACATCTTATTTTTCTTTATTTTCTTGTTTTTTTGTAGACCCAACTGTCCTGATTAATCCTTGATGAACCCTGAACCCAGAAATCCCACATATAGAGAGACCTTGTTCTTAATTTTTCTTGGTTACCGGAAACAGAAAAATCAACTTAAAAGGTGTTTACTGTTCATAAAAGAATTTTTTGAACCATCCCCACGTAAAGATGCTTCATAAAACTTCACGAAAACATAATTCAAGACATTGAGAAAAATGAGCGAGAGATTCAATTGAGATCAGAATTAACAAGGGTTAGAGGACGTTTTTAGATCTAAATCACTGCATTTGTATTTTCTTAATTTGTTTTTCATTTCTTTAGTTTAATTTATTTGCAATTTCATATTTTTACATATAGTTTTTTTAAGTTGCATGAAACACTGGTCTCGAACATCTAGTGGCAGATTAAAAAGAGAGTCATCATCACCTTCATTGTTAGTCAGAATGGCTGAAAACCAAATTGAAAATCCACCTGCCCAAGTTGAAAACCCAGTTAATCAGGAAGAAAACGAGTCTCAGCATGGAGATCCTAATCACCCTAGGACACTCAGACAATTCATGAATCCCACTAGGTCAGGATCACCATCTTGTATTGTTTTTCCCCAGAAGCAGCACGTTTCAATTTTAAATCAAGTGTCATCAATCTTTTACCCACATTCCATGGTCTAGAATCAGAAAACCCTTATCAGCACCTAAGAGAGTTCGAAGAATTATGTAACACTTGCACAGACCAAAATTGTAGCATGAATATAATTCGGTTAAAGTTTTTTCCATTTTCTTTAAAGGATAAAGCTAAAATTTGGCTACAAAATCTTAGGTCAGGATCTATTAGAACATGGGATGATTTACAAGAGCAGTTTCTTAAAAAGTTCTTTCCCCCTCATAGGACAAATTCTTTTAAAAGAAGAATCACAACATTCACACAAGAGTCGGGGGAAACACTTTACCATTGTTGGGAGAGGTATAAAGAGATGTTAAATATTTGTCCACATCACGGGTTTGAAACATGGAGGTTAGTTGCCCAATTCTACGAGGGTTTAACACCTCAAGGTAGACAAGTAGTGGAGATGATGTGCAATGGTGAGTTTAGGGACAAAGATCCCGAAGATGCACTAGATTACCTAGAGCACATAGCAGAGAATACACAACAATGGGATACAATTGGTACATATGAGTCATCTGTTAAAACACAACCATCTGGTAGAGGTATGTTTAACCTTAGGGAAGACCATGACCTTGCTGCAAAGTATGCATTTCTGTCTAAAAAAATTGAGGCTTTAGAAACAAGGAAGAGGGATCATGTCAAGTCAGTTCAGGAAACTCATATGTCAAATTTGTAGTTCAAATGAACATGTCACAGAAGTTTGCCCATCCATACCAGCCCTGAAAGACTGTCTCCATGACCAAGTCAGTTCCATAAACACATTCAATAGACCAAATCCAAACCCATACTCACAGACCTATAACCGTTGGGGAGAAACCATCCAAATTTCAATTGGAGGAATGATAACCAAGCACAACCTTCACACCAACCTCCCCAGTTTCACCAGAATTTCCGAAACTCCCAGAATTATGCACCATATATCCCACCACCTAAGAAAACCATTGAAGATAACTTGAGTGCATTCATGGAAAAACAAGAAACCATCAATAACCAAAATGCACAAATGATGAATGATTTGAAAGAAACTTTTGATAAAATCACATCTGCTTGGGCCATTAAAGAGAAAGGTAAGTTTCCGCACAACCTCAGTCAAATCCCAAAAGCCATCAAAACCCTCATGAGGGTAGTTCTGGAAGTCAACACTTAGACCAAGTCAAATCTATTATTACTCTTCGTAGTGGTAAGACCATCCACAGACCTATTCTTGAACCTCGTGAAACTGAGGAAAAATCAGAATCAGAGGGTAAGGAAGGGGTTGATGAACCATTACCCGTCTTTGATAATAATAGTTTTTCTCATACACCTCCATTTCCTCAGGCATTAAAAACAAAGAAATTGAACCATTCCCCAGAGATTTATGAAATATTCAAACAGGTAAAGGTCAATATCCCTTTGTTAGATGCCATTCAACAGATACCATCTTATGCCAAATTTCTGAAAGATCTGTGCACCGTTAAAAGAAAACACCAGGTAAGAAAGAAAGCTTTTCTAGCTGAACAGGTAAGTTCCATTCTCTCAACTAATAATGCATAAAATACAAAGACCCTGGTTGTCCAACTATTTCTTGTATTATTGGAAATCAAAACATTGAACATGCTTTACTTGATCTTGGAGCTAGTGTAAATTTACTGCCATTTTCGGTTTACCAGCAACTTAATATCGGTGAGATGAAACCAACCTCAACTACCCTTTTACTTGCCGATAGATCAGTTAAGGTACCAAAAGGAATTGTGGAAGATGTGTTATTGCAAATCGATAAACTCGTATATCTTGTGGATTTTATTGTTTTAGAAACACAACCTGTGGCAGAGAGTTATAAGCCAATCCCTGTAATACTTGGTCGACCATTTTTAGCAACAGCTAACGCTTTAATAAATTGCAGGAATGGAATCATGAATCTTTCTTTTGGCAACATGACATTAGAGTTAAATATTTTTAACATGTGCAAACAGCCATATGATGAAGATAATGAAAACGAAAGTGCAGAATCAATTGAACCTATTGTGGATGAGCATATTCAGGGGAGTTTATCTGATCCATGAAATTTTTTACTGCTAATTATGTTGAGTCAAGTGCACAAACTGATTCAGATATTACTAATGATTTTCTACTTGACTCTATTCAGGTATTGGAAGACGATGAAGAACTGGGAACACTGGAAGAAGAAAAACATGAAGAAGCACCCAATTTGGAGTTAAAAGCTTTGCCAGAAGGACTGAAATATGCATTTCTAGAAGATAATCAAACTTATCCTGTGGTAATTTCTTCTTCTCTCACAAGCGATCAAGAAGGTAAACTTTTAAATTTGTTGAAAGAACATAAACTGGCAATTGGATGGACTTTAAAAGACATAAAAGGTATTAATCCATTAATTTGCACACATCGAATACATCTAGAAGATAATGCAGGACATATCGTCAACCCCAAAGAAGATTAAACCCTCACATGAAAGAAGTAGTAAAAACCGAGGTCCTTAAACTTCTTGATGCAGGCATTATCTATCCTATTTCTGATAGTAAATGGGTAAGTCCTACACAGGTTGTACCTAAAAAGTCTGGAATCACTGTTGTAAAAAATGATAAAGGGGAATTAATCCCAACTCGCATTTCATCTAGTTGGCGTATGTGCATTGATTATAGAAAATTAAATGACGCAACTAGAAAAGATCATTTCCCTTTGCCATTTCTTGACCAAATTTTAGAAAGAGTAGCTGGACACCCTTATTATTGTTTTCTTGATGGTTACTCAGGTTATTATCAGATTCCCATTGCTTTAGAAGACCAGGAAAAGACCACATTCACATGCCCATTTGGAACATTTGCATTTAGAAAAATGCCATTTGGACTTTGTAATGCACCTGCAACATTCCAACGATGCATGTTGAGCATATTTAGTGACATGGTTGAACACTGTTTAGAGGTCTTTATGGATGATATAACTGTCTTTGGAAATTCATTTGATAATTGCTTGACTAATCTGGAAAATGTTTTGAAAAGATGTAAAGAAAATGACTTGTGTTAAATTGGGAAAAATGCCATTTCATGACTGATTCAGGAATTGTTTTAGGACACGTTGTGTCGTCTAAAGGTATTGAGGTTGACAAAGCAAAAATAGAGGTCATTTCTAAATTACCATCACCAAAAACAGTCAGGGACATTCGTTCTTTTTTAGGACATGCAGGATTTTATAGGAGGTTCATTAAAGACTTCAGTACCATATCCAGACCCTTATGTAACCTCCTATTAAAAGATGCAACATTTGAATGGACAGAAGAATGTCAAAAATCATTCCAAAAAATTATCAGTCTTTTGACTTCTGCTCCTATTATGCAATCCCCTGATTGGTCATTGCCCTTTGAGCTAATGTGTGATGCTAGTGATTATGCAGTTGGTGCAGTTCTAGGGCAGAGAAAGGAAGGTAAACCGCATGTGATATATTACGCTAGTAGAACATTAAACAGTGCACAAATGAATTATACTACCACAGAAAAAGAACTACTTGCTGTAATATTTGCATTGGATAAATTTCGATCATATTTAATCGGTTCTTCAACTGTTGTTTACTCTGATCATGCTGCTGTAAGATATTTGATGTCTAAACAGGATGCCAAGCCAAGATTAATACGGTGGATTTTATTGCTTCAAGAATTCAATATCACAATCAAAGATAAAATGGGGCAGAGAACGTGGTTGCAGATCACTTATCGAGACTCACAAACGAGTCACTAATCGATACCACTCCTATCAATGACTTTTCCCCGATGAATTTTTATTTTCGGTAAATGTAATGCCTTGGTATGCTAATATTGTCAATTTCCTTGCGACAGGAAAGATACCCCCAGACTGGAGCCAACAAGATAAGAGGAAATTTTTGACCGAAGTCAAAAGATTCTACTGGGATGATCCTTATCTGTTTAAATGCTGCCCTGATCAATTTTCAGACGATGCATACCTGACAGTGAGATAAGTGGTGTTATTCAATTCTGTCATTCAGAAGCATGTGGAGGTCATTTCTCATCTAAGAAAACGCTGCAAAAATCTTGCAGTGTGGATTTTATTGGCCCACCATTTTTAAAGATACATACACTTTCTGCAAAACTTGCGAAAATTGTCAAAAGTTGGGATCTATTTCAAAAAGAAACATGATGCCTTTAAATCCCATCATTGTCATCGAAATATTTGATTGTTGGGGGATAGATTATATGGGCCCATTTCCACCATCCTTTGGGTTTTTATATATTTTAGTTGCAGTCGATTATGTTTCAAAATGGGTCGAGGCAATTCCTTGTCGGAACAATGATCACAGAACTGTGATCAAATTTTAAAAGAAAACTTGTTGAGTCGATTTGGAATTCCTCGGGCCATGATAAGTGATGGAGGTAAACACTTTTTTAATAGACCTTTGAATCTTAATGAAAAAGTATGGAGTCACACACAAAATTTCCACCTCTTATCACCCTCAGACAAATGGACAAGTAGAATTAGCTAATAGGGAAATTAAACAAATTCTACAAAAAACGGTTAACCCAAATCGCAAAGATTGGTCTCTTCGACTAACTGATGCACTCTGGGCATATCGAACAGCTTTCAAAACATCCTTGGGTATGTCTCCCTATCGTCTAGTTTATGGAAAACCTTGTCATTTGCCTGTAGAACTTGAGCATAAAGCATTTTGGGCTATTAAAGCATTTAATTCAAACCTTGAAAATGATGGTCATGAACGTAAATTGCAACTAAATGAAATTGAAGAGTTAAGGAATGATTCATATGAAAATACGAAAATTCTTAAAGCCAAAACTAAAGCCTTTCATGATAGTCGAATTTCCCGAAAAATATTTGAAGTTGGTCAAAAGGTTTTGCTTTATAATTCTCGTCTTCATTTATTTCCTGGAAAGTTAAAATCCAAATGGAGTGGCCCATTTATTGTGAAACATGTTTACCCATACGGGGCTATTAACATTGAGAATCCTAGGGACGGTGATGTATTTAAAGTAAATGGACAGCGTCTGAAACCCTTTTTGGAGTACTCAAAATTTCAAGAAACTTTTTCCTATCAGACCCAATATACCTTGATTGATGTAGTTTCTTTCATGTTCTGTTTAATATTTCTGTAATTTCCATTGTTCTTAGTTTTATAGTTTTTGTTGTTTTATTTTATCTCACACCCGGTAAAGCAGCGGATAACGGTACTCCGTGACTCAAGTCGGTTATTTCAGTTTCCTAAAAATACTGATACCCTACAAACTAAGGTATGGAAGAAACTCTCGCAAACCTCCATAAATATTTTCCTGCACTTCCCCGAAATGCTCTGATTAAAATTTACAAAGCCCGCACAGAAAGATTGAGAATTCTTATGATTCATAGTATTCCTAATGATATTCGTTGGGTAATCGAAGCAAGGGTTCGTTTGGCAGGTGAGTCACCTGACTCCTTCATTCCTTACATGCCTGGTTTAGGGAAAAGCACCTATTCTAAAAAACGAAGAAGAGCTAAACAAATGGGGTTTGTTATAAGTGTGCACGCTGTACGTGCAACACTCGTTGTCATTCTTTAGGAATGGTGTCTGATAATCGTGAGGATAAAATACAATTCATTAGGGATGGACTGAGTAAGAGCTTTTGATGATATATCATTGACTCTTGAGACGCATCCTAGTGGATATGTTCATCGTGAAATTCTCAGATTACGCACACAATTTCATAAAGAAAGACAACCATACAGTCTCGGGAATCTGACTTAAAAGACCCTGTTTGCCAATTTATAAGAAAATTGGATGGGAAGCCTATCCCCGACCCATAGAGGGCGTTCAAGCCGTTTCTGGACGTAAAACCAGAGAGGAATGTGAGCCACAATCACAACTGCCAGTATATATTATTGCATTGATTTTCTTTATTTAAATTATTGTTTTCCTTTACTTTTTGCCGACAGTATCTAACATTTTTTGTTCACGATCTATTTTTCTGATAGTTGTCATTTTGCAGATATTAGTGCATTTCTCACTCACCCTTTTCAGGATCTATAAATTCAGCTCGTCATTTCCATTTCCTCAACACATCTAGCTAAGAGAGGCAGCTTAAATGGAGACAACTTCAAAACGACGATTCACTAATATCTGTGTATTTTGTGGAACTAGCTCCGGAACTAAACCAGAATTTGTTGAGGGAGCACGAGAATTGGGTAGAGTTATGGCAAACAGAAATATGCACTTAGTATATGGCGGTGGAAATCTTGGATTGATGGGGTATATTTCAAAAGCTGTACAAGAAGGTGGAAGTCAAGTTTTGGGGATCATCCCAAAACCTTTAACAGAAAGCCACATCATCGGAAAATCAAATGGAGAAGAATGTATTGTCCCAGGTATGTCTGAAAGACTCACTGAAATGATCAATCATGCTGATGCTTTCATTGCTTTACCAGGTGGGCTCGGAACGTTGGAAGAAATATTCACTGTTGCGTCATGGGCAAACTTGAATATTCACCAAAAACCTATTGGGCTGTTTAATGTTAATGGATTTTTCGATTTTCTTTTTGTATTTCTTGAAGATGCAAAAGAAATGGGTTTATTTCAAAACCGGTAAGGGATATCTTCTTAACTGCACGAACAGCTGATGATTTAATTGACCAACTCTTAGCTTATGAACCAAAAATCGACCCTATTCTTCCAAGTTGAACTGGTCTGGTAACGATCGTGGAAAAAGCGCAAAGTAAACCTGGACCTTAATCTGTAATCTTTAGTTATTCCACAATAACCAGGTGATATCTTAACTCTTTTTTTTTCTTTAAACATTGGGGAATGTCTCATTTTGGTTGGGGGAGATGATAGTTTAGGAAATAAATAATTTTCATGTTTATGTATGTTTCATTGATGTTAGTTTTTTACTGAGTTGTTATTTTGTGTGTAAAAATATATATCCATATATATACACACAAACTAACAACAAATTTGTTTTCTAAACCAAGTGGAATTGTTGTTCAGAGGTGGCTGTGTAAGGAGTTTTCACTCCTGAGACGCATCTCAATATAATTCGTAACAAGTTATTTATTGTTCCTTTCTTTTTTGAATTATTTAAATTTGTGAATTCTCCATAACATTGATTAAATTTGATCTTTATATGCTCGTCTGGCTGATATTATCAACAATATGGTAACATATGACCATGGGTGGTAAGTGAAAATTTTGTAATATTCGGTTCTCTAATTTGTTGGAGGTAACACCTAAAAGCAGTGAAATTTCTTATTTTGCAAAACTGAAAAAAAAAAAAGAAAAAAAAAAGAGAAGTTTGAATAAAGTTCGTTTCGTAGCCTTTCTAACCCGAGCAATTAAGTCCGAAGGGGTGTTTTAACACTTAGTGCCCTAAGACCATCTGGTCTGGGAATTACTGGCCCAAATCTCGTTACAAGGGTTAAAAAGAAAGCTTAAGGAAATCGGACACTATTTATCTGAGATCCGAGCAATTAAGCCCGTAGGGGTGTCTTAACACCTAGTGCCCTAAAACCAACTGGTTTGGGAGTCACTGGCCCAAAGATCGATATATGGATTGAAGATATATTTTAGACAACGTTTATCTGAGATCCGAGCAATTAAGCCCGTAGGGGTGTCTTAACACCTAGTGCCCTAAAACCAACTGGTTTGGGAGTCACTGGCCCAAAGTTCGATACATGGATTGAAGATATGTTTATAAATAAAACTTTCACTGCCAAAAAAAAAGTGTAAACTCTAATATAATCTTAGGACAAAAATATTACACTATTTTCAATAAATACCTGTGATATTGTGGGCACAATATATTGATTAATACCTTGTTTTATGAGTATATTGAAGAATGGTAAAAAAAAAGTACAGGAGAAGTCATTTATTTGATTATTCAGAAAAAAAGAAAATAATTGTTCACTTAGATAAGAATTTTTCTTCCGCTTGAATTACTAGGGACTAGTAATAAGCTGGTTGGGGGGTGTGATGAATACTAAAAAGTGCATATTTATTAGACGATAAGTTAATCATTTTACACTTATAGTTTCACTAATCCCCTTAAATTGACACATTTGTGTAAATATTTTAAAGTTATGCTTTGAGTGCTTTTACTGTGTTATTTTATGTTTTTGTCAGGAAAAATACTGCTCGGAAGCTCGACGGGACAAATCGGACGAAAAAAAATATTCTGCAAGCACGTCGTAAAATCGACAAGCACGTCGTAAAATCTGCAAGCACGTCGTAAAATCGGCAAGCACGTCGTAAAATCGGCAAGCATGTCGTAAAATCTGCAAGCACGTCGTGACACGTGGAACCTTTACATCGCGACACGTGTCCCGAACGTGGCTTCACCATTCTCTGACACGTGTCCCCAACGTGGCTTCACCATTCTTTGACACGTGTCCTCAACATGCATTTGCTGGTCTGGGCAGCGAATTTGCCTATAAAAAGGAGCGTCCGGCATTAGAAATTTTCATACTTTTTTTCCTGGTTCATTTGTAATCCTTGGAGAGAGAGTGTCTTGTTTGTTTATTTACTTAAAACTTTTTGTAATGTTTTTTTCTTTCAATAATAAAACTACGAATATGTTTTATTACAAAATGAGTAGCTAATTTCTTTTCTGCTGGAGTAAGGGTGAAGCTTTTATAATGAGAACATAAATTAAACTCGCTTTTATTATAATAAATAAATTGAACTATAATGATTAAAACTTGATTTAAATCTAGATTAATTATTGACAATCTTTATACCGCATTTATGGCTGGTTTTATCTTTATTCCGCCTTTATGGCTGGTTTTATCTGTCTACCGCCTTTATGGCTAGTTTTATCTTTATTCCGCCTTTATGGCTGGTTTTATCTGTCTACCGCCTTTATGGCTGGTTCTATTTTTATACCGCCTATATGGCTGGTTTTATACGATTTTGGCATAATTAAGTACCTTGGTAGGACTTGTTATAGACAAACGGTATCACCGCCTTTATGGCTGGTTCTTTAATTGGCATAATTAATTCTTGTAATAAATTAAGTGGGTATAAAAAGACAATTTATTAATTATTATAAAGCGAGATTTATAAATGTTTAAAAGACTAAAAGTGGATCCCCTAACTCCAGCATTTCCTTCTTTTACTGTATTTCAACCTAAAATCCTCCAACTACTTCAACAAAGCAAACTTTTCATTCCCGTACTGTTAAATATTCTATTTTGCTAAATCTCTTCTCTGTGGATCGACCCCGGACTCACCGGGTTATTTTATTACTTCGACACTCTTATACTTGGGAGTAAAAGACTACTTTTCGAGCGTGTCAGAAATCATTCGGGAATATGATTTGATGTCGATTGCGGAATCAATTGGATTGAATTCGAATCGGACGAAAAATCCCCAAATTGCCAAGTATGTCATAAAGCTTGAAATTGGGTAAAATTGATTTGAGCATGGAATTATGAAATTGGATGATAAAGTATGCTTGAATGTATTTTAATTGATGATTGGTTGGATCAATTTGATTAAATATTGTTTGGAACAAATTTCCCCAATTTTGATGTGTTGGCCGAATAGGATAATGCCCTAAATCTTGGTAATTTTGTTTCGTTGATCATTGGATGACTTGAAACGATTGAGGATGTTGATTTAATGTTAATTTGGATTTAATTGGATTGAATTCGGAATTGACATAAAATTAGTCCACATTACCGAGAGTATTAAAGCATGTAATGGGTTTGATTTTAATCTTAATGTGTTGGACATGTGATGATGAAAATGAGCATGATTAGTTAGCCTAATTTGTGTTTTAGAAATGTTAATTATGGTGATTAATCATGATATACACTTTAGGTAATTAAATTGCGAAATTGGATTTGTGTAATTTAATTAATTGGGCTAATTTTGGAAATTGAGCTTGAATTGTTGTTATTGGGCTTATTGGGCTTTGTTGTACAAAGTTGTTTTAGGCAAAATTGGTTGGATCCAATTGGGCCCAAAACCGCATCCATAAAGCCCAAATGCAACATAATGGACCTTTGTAATTTAATTGGGCCTAATGGGCCAAAATTAATTTAAAGGCTTATGGGTAAATCCCGGATTGGACTTTGGTTGCGGGTTTGACCCGAGTTGACCAAAAGTCCACGCCTTAAGAAATTAATTAAAAGCCCATTGGACTTTAATTAAGTTGACGTTGGACGTTAATCGGGTTTTGAGACCCGTAACAATTAAATTGGAATTTATTAGTAAAAGGTTTATTAATAAAGTGTGATATTTAATTTGGAATTAAATAGTGAATTAGAATTAAATACAAATTGAATTGGATTTAATTGTGTAGTTTAATTTAATTCTAGAATTTGTACTTTAAGTACTTATTCGTAAAAACGAGTTTGACTCGAGCAAAATCAAATCGTTGTTTGAACATTGGATGATCACATAATTATCAGATTAATTAATTTGATTAGATTGATTGATAGCATGCTTTTGAGTGAATACATGGTTGTGATGCATGAATAATGTATATCGGATGGATATTAGATGGGTGGGGCAATTTTAGAAATTGTTGTAATAAATTTGATTTATTAATTGGACCTGCGTGTCCAGCCTTATCACCTCCTATTCTTTGTATTCTCTTCTCACCTATTCCCCTCAATGTAAATGAGGTTTCTTTAGAAGTGTAATGTAACGGGTAGAAGAAATATTTGTGCTAGCGGGAGAGAGAAAGTGAGAGATTTGATCTAGGATCAATGTGTAAAATATCCATCCGCATATCATTATTATTTTATCATATGCGCTTTATTATGTGTTTAGAATGCATGTTTAAGGGTGTATGATGATGAGACCTTAACAAAGATAATAAATTGGTTGCCAATTTGCACACGAAAAACCCTCATCAAATATCATGCATTTTTCATTCCATTGAGTGATTCTCACTCAAGATCCGAGACGGCATTGGGTTGTTGGCCAAAGTCAAGCCCTTTGTGTGTCGAAGATGTGTTTGAATCACGAAGGCTTTGTTACATGTCAGTGTCTTGTCCAAGTTGTGGTTTGTTGGCCAAAGTCAAGACCATTTCTTGTCCATCGACATTGATTACGAAGCTTTCCATGGTCAATGGATCGCGCTTGACTGGGATCATTAGGTTTGTTGTGCCAAAGCCAAGGCCTAGTTGATTCAGAGGAAAAAGGTTAAGTAATACATTGGATGTATTGGCATATATAAGATATATGTTTAGGATTTGGAAGTCCACCTACTGGATCTAGGAATTGGATTGGATCCAATTGATCTTAGAGATCTACCTAGTTAATTATCATACAATTTGTTGGCCACAGTCAAGATTGTGTGATATTTAACGGGATCCTAGCCCACTAGGAAACACGGTTTCCCGAGTACTCGACAGAGGGTTAGAGGCTCGCCGAAAAATAGTGGGAGGCAAGAATTGAATTTGCAATACTCGTTCAATTACTCGCCATACGCGCTCATTTAAATTATTTCGTCATTAGATTAAATGTTAGTTGGACTAATATTTAAATTGTTGTTTTATTTAACAGTTGGACTGTATTATAGTTGATTATATATAATTGGATTATATTAATCAATATATTTGAATTAATTAATTTCAGTTTACAGTTGATTTTATAATTGGATTATAGTAATCAATGTAATTGAGGTTAATTAATTTAGATTATATTTGATTATATAGTTGGACTATTATAATCATTATAATAAATAGTACCACAAATCGTTGATTAAATAGTTGGACTATTAGAATCAAGATAGATATGAAAGATTAGTGTTTAAGACATAATCCTGGGTGAAAATGTATTTAAACGACTTTAATTTTCAAATTGGGAATAATTTCAGGATGGTCCTGGAAAAAATAATAAGTTATTTTATTTGATAAAATATGCCTGAAAATCGGAGTTAAGCAGATAAGTGGAACATGATATTTAGAATATTCATGTAATGATAACTTTAGTGCTTAATCCATAATACTTGTCATATAGACTCCTTAATTTCTTTATCAGAACTAAGGATTAGATTCTTAAAGTATAATATTGAAATTGAAGGATATTCAAAGATTAGATCTTGGAAGATAAATGACATATCCCAAAATGTCTGCACAATTGTGGCAAACGGAATCGCGAAGCGTGACTGTCGTTTGGACAAAGCAGACATGAAGGAATTGAAGACGAGCAAGGCTCTGACTTCAAATATGTTTGTCAAAATTATGTTCATTACTAGTATTAAAATTGGATTTTTAGATACTTAATATGGTACATAATAAATATATATATTGATGTTCAGAATCTGCTATGAGCAGGATTAGAGAACTGTTATAATGTAACTAGTTTGACTAGATACATTATCTCTTTATCAGTGTTTAACCCACTGCGGGTGAACCTTTATATTTTAGAACACTAAAGTGTTTTATTATATAAGGATGATATTGAGATAAACACATTAGATGTGAATAACATAATTTATATTTTGAATATAAATAAATCTCAAATATATATAATGACAAACAAATAGCTCAAAATGATTTGATCAGAAGAAACTAATTATGGCATTGTTGTATAGGACACAATCGAACAAGACTCGTATATCCACACTTTCGAAGAGTGGGTACTCGGACTGTTTTGATTCCAATCAAATAAAGTCTACGAATCTAGTTTATTGGGCAATATGCCTAAAACACTATTTACTTGGTAAAAGTGTAAATGCCACTGATCTATAAGCCCTAGTTCATAATGAAGCAAGTGGGCCCATGTCTAGCTAGGCTAGATATGGATATGAATATTTCGTGACCTTACGGATGTGGCATCGCGTTATGGTTATGTGTTTCTTTTGAAGAACACGAATCGGAAACTTTTAGAGTTTCGATACGAAATAGACAAACAGATCGACTATAGTATTATACCGTCACGGTAAGACCGTAATGGAAAATACTTAAGCAGTAAGTTTCTTATATACTTGAAAGAATATAGTATCCTTTCAAATGAGGACTCCTCCCGGAACACGTCAAAGTGACGGTGTGTCCGAAAGGATTAACCGAATCATGTTAGACATGATAAGGCTAATCATGAGTCGCTCTGAGCTACCATTTCCTTCAACGGATAAGTTTTAACAGTGCAATAACTTATTTAGAATAAGGTTCCATAATAATCTGTTTGACATATTACATATTAGATATGAACGGGAAAGAAACCGGGTTTCTCATTCCTGACCATTTGGGATGCTAGGCATATGTTTGGATAATACCAAACTAGAACCCAAATTGGATAAGTGTCAATTGTAGGCTATCCTAGGGATACCATAAGTATTGTACTTATACATCTCACAAGAGAACAATTAGATTGTTGCTCGCCATGTGGTTTTCCTAAGAGAAATACCAATATGCAGTGGTAAGTGGGAGGATAGTAAAACTCAATGAAAAATCGGAGTAATACTATTCCTGGCACCGATACATAATGGAACATAAATAGTTCATCAAGGATGAAACTATTCCATTAATCTTCGAATACACAAGAACCGCGTAGATCGGAGAGAGTCAGAAAACAACCTGGGGTATTGGTTTCTGATCTCACCTAATAAAGATGTTAATCTTTTAAGGTATACCAACTGATTACGTATGAGGTAGTGATACAAGGTATCGACTCCCTATTATGACAAAGTGTCATGAGTCCGAAATGGATTCCATGTATATCAACAAGTTTGGATACTAGTTGATGTACCATAAGACATTGTGCCTATTGGTACTTTATAAGTCTTCAAGGAAGACATACATGGAAGGCAACATACCAACGTACTAAGCTAGGCTTGTAAAGAAAAAGGTAGAGTTATCAACATTGTGTTGATTATGACGAAACCTTTTACATGTTGCCATTGTAAATCCATTTGGATAATGCTTGATAAAGCTGTGTATTTCATTTATGAAATATGACAGCTTAACGGAAAATCGCTTTCCTGAAAAGGAAACCTTTCGGAGGATGTTTATAACATCCTGTCGGTTTTGTCGTACCATAACAAGCAAACAAGGTTTGCAGGTTATTCGATCCATGTTTGGATTGACGCAAGCATAGGTTCTAGGAATTATCGTTTTGATGTAATCATAATGGAGTATGATTTAATTCAAAACGAAATGATTCTTGTGTATATAAAAGGGTTAGTGGGAGTGCACTGACATGAATGTCCTGTAAGATAATGATAATATGTCATTTCTTGGAAATGATATTCCCATAAATAATCGGTGGAAGCTGGGCTTCCCTGATAGCGACTGTAAGTCGTAACAAAGGTATTATACAACAGTATAACGGTACAGTGAGCTGGAAATCTTCCTATCAAGATTCTGTTGCCAAATAAACAACAAATGCGGATTATTGCTGCAGCTGAGGCAGCAATAGAAGCCATTTGGATCGATAAATAAATCTAATTGGATTAGATATAGTTCTGTTAGCGGCTGAGCTAGGCGTCAGCACAGGCTAAAGAATTAATGGTCTCATCGACGATCCAGATATATACTTCGATATTCATCTGATTCGTTCGGATCATACATCATGGCGATGTGATGATCGTGTAAATCGCGTCAGACGATAATCATGCAAATCCGCTGATGAAAATCTTTTCTCAGCAATTTGACCAAACAATACATAGTTCGGGTGTCAGACACTCGAGTGACTGGCTATAGGCCAAGTGGGAGATTGTTGGACAGTTATGACCCATAGCGTCACTATTTGTACAGATCACGGTGTTGTTGTACAAAATAACTATGTGACAAAGGAGATTGCACTCTCATCGTTTGTGATTAGATCACCATATATGTATAAATGAAGAGAGGTCCATATGATTAGTTCCTGGATTGAGAATGATATGAGACAGTATCAGTCCACGAAGGATTAATCATTAAATATCCCTAGCCGGAGTATTATCGAGACATGACATCGATAATGCGGAATAGGCTAGTATTGCACTTGTGCGCGTTGTGAGGGCACAACAGCATAGTTCTCATATATTTAAGTATTGGATACTTATGCAAGTGCGATAGGAGGTTGTGTTTCACCGATGGTACGGGAAACAGCTTCGCTCTGGATAGACCCCTCGGAATGCCATTGGTATTATGACTATGTGTCTATGGGAGTCCGACATCAGGGTAGGTGTATTTGGTCTTAACCTGAGACTTGCACCGCTAATGCTTACGACAATCAATATACTTTAGTTGAGGTCGTCTAGGACTCTAACCGGTTCTGTGTACGGCAACTGCTGGGTATATTGAGAATCGTAGAGTATTGGGTGTGATGTCAAGACGGAAGTATCACTTCAGTCATAGTGGAGATGATGTCACGCAGGATACGGTATTAGTGCTCTTAAGTGTTGCGCAACCATAGGGATATTATGACTAGGTCATGCATATCCGATTATAGAGACTAGTTACCAGACATCCGACATGTGCTTCGGACAGGGCAGACACTTATCCAGCCCCAGCCCTAGCACGTGACTATCCGATACTGGGCCGATATACACAATACTTGGTATACTACGCTTGATACAGATCTTAAATATTCTTAGATGGATATGTCCGGAGAATTGGGTAGACTTGGTGCTTTGCTAGAAGCCAACCTTGTCTTGTAAATCGGTAAAACGTAGTACTTGGTACTCACGTGTTCGGATAGTCCGATGACCGATTTGACTACCAACATATCCGGGGATCTCATGGGTCGCTTCCCAAAGATTCACCGATGACGTATGACTCGCACTTTTATTAATCTGGGATTAATATGATGAGAGAGAAAATTAATCTGGGATTAATTACAGAGATATTTTATCTGGGATAAAATATCAATTTAAAGAGAGAAAATGATTAATTTGGAATTAATCGATTAATTAATATATTTGATATATTAAACAAAATTGGATTTCGACGCAGAATTAAAATTAGATTTTAATTCGGGCGAGCGAATTAATTTAGAATTAATTCGTTAGCGACGTGAATAGTGATTTCGCTAGGCGTAATCATTTAATTACGACGCGACGGAAAATTCATTAATTTGGAATTAGTGAAACCGAGCCCGAGATTATTTACGAGCGCTTTCGCATTTCGAATTCGAGCGTGACTCGTCAAATCAAGCGTCAAATCATTAGTCGCATCAAGCGTCAAATCATGTCACTTTGAGTGATGTGACAATTGATTGGATTGATTGAGTGATGTGAGTGATGTGACTTGATGGGAGTTGTTGAAAAGCTTTTTTAAAAGCTTGAATGACATATATTAATTTTATATGTTTGGTATATGTAAAAGATTGATTTTAGAAATCAAACACATTTTTTAACTTTACAACTCTCTCTCTCTCTCACGTTGGTTTCATTTTGGAGCCAAAAATTCTCTTCCTCTCTCACGCCATTTTCTGGTTTCTAAAGGGCAGTGAACTGCCGAATTTAAGAAGCAAAAATGCAGGGAAGCAAGTGCGTTTTGTGGCAAAACAAGAGTGCTAGCACACTCCGGGATCAATGCGAAGGTGATAGGGAAGCTTACCCATGAGCCGGGAATCACTACGACGAAGCTTGGAGCTTGTTTTGATGATGAAAACCGAATCTGCAGTGAGCTGTGACAGTGGACTGCTCACGCCCAAACCAGTGAAGAAATCAGATTTTGTGTTGCTTCCGCGTCGCTCAACCGCTCGATGTAAGTATTCCGCACTTCCGTCGTTGTATTCACTTATGATTCATGCTTGAGTTTTGATCTTGGGACCTATAGAAACTCCAACAGAGCTATCGTCAAATAATTACCAGTCACGCACATCATCCATTATGCATGATTCGATCATGCGCCACACATCAATCTATTTAAAATCCAGTGACCATTAATGTAAAGAAGCCAAGCACAGTAACTTTGTAAATTATAAGAAAACCATGCGTTGATCTTATTATTGCTTTGATGTGATTAAACAAATAAAACACTCAACAAATATAGTCACACCCAGTCTTCATAAGCAAATGATCAATACACGCACAGGCCAATGATCGTTCATCTCCCATACGTTATTCAATCACAACTCACGTCCTTTGGCCATAGTCACGTCCAGTCTATTGCTTGCCAGAATATTTGATTGTCGTGAGGTATATGATAATTGGTTTAACACCACAAGGTCTTCCGAACTATAACTCGTTACCAACGGAAGCTTGTGTGGGCAAGACTCACAAAATCAATCCCTAAACGTTTTTAGAGATACAAACACACTTGTTTTGAGAGAATATGGGAGAAGAAGAAAGGTGGCTAGGGGTTAGAATGAGAGTTCTTTTCCAAAAAGAAAAATAATTTTCCTTTTATACTTAGGGTTTATTTATTTACAAAACAAACAAATCCTTTCCCTCCCTAATTAGTCAAAAATCGGTCAAGGGGTTAATTTTCTTTTGATTTTGTAACATCCACCTTTATTACTATAATAAAGGATATGTTACAAAAATAAAAAGATGTAATTGCCTTTCATAAAGAGCAATTACTTAAACCATTCAAAAACTATTTTTGGAAAAACAAAAATCAAAAATCATATTTAATATAATTTAATAACATGTAATTAATAATTATCAAATAATTATTAAAACTATATACTAACCTTTTAGTATATAGTATCAAGTGTGACATATAATATTATTAATCATATTAATAATATTTATACATATGTGAGTATATAAATTGAGCTAGCACGGGGACCAAATGGACCTACGGTTCCGAGCTCCAATAATCTCGAAATATTAATTAAGCTCTTAATTAAATATTCCGAATTATTAACTCCGGGTTATTCCACTAAAAACCCGAAGTTGCACTCTTGTTGCCGCAGATGATATATTATGCCGAACCAAGTCGTTGTCCATCGATATACTCATTACATACGAATCGACCCTTCACGAGTATCTCTGAATTAGAGTCGGGTCATAATGTCTGTTATACCCCTCTAATTATTTTTACCTTAAGTACCATTGATTCTCTAATGAACGATTTATTCATAACAATTGTGAATTTTTAATCTTTCTATTCGTAATAGAAAGACTTGAGCGCTCAAATTGTTCAAGTACCGAATCAACCCTTAAGAAAGATACTCCTCTACTTCTCGCAAAAAGGAGTGAACTCCATGTCTATGTAAAACGTTCCCAGCTACACAACAAACTATGCCCCCAAAGTACGTAGCTATTGGTCGGGACTGCTACACCAACCTCACCTTTGTAAATCAAAGGACATAGCCTGCCATGCAAGAGTTCGTAGTACACTTAGGATTAAGATCAATCCATATATGACCATTTAGCATATCGAAATGACTTTCTTTGTTTAACGGATATTATGAGAATGTCATTTCTATCTAGGTCCAGTCCTATATGATCGCATCATACAAGGTGCCTCCATTCTCATGTCTCTACATGGACGATCCGGATGAAGATCACCATACAAATATAGAATGGACCACAGCTATAGATAAACCACAAACAAAGTACCCGCTTTGTTTGCTCTCTATGGACTATTTAAGACTATTAACTTCAGACTTAAATCCTCTTGTGTATGACACTCATACACTAAGTCTGAAGATACATAAGTAATCTAGGGTATTCAAGATGATATATAATATGAGAAATTTAAACAAATACTTTGACAAATGAATAATGCATCATTTTATTTCAAAACACATAAACTTATTTACATCACATGTAGCTCTAGGGCATACATCCCAACAATATCATGTCTTTTTTTCTATAAATTTGAAGGCTTATGGAGATGGGTTAATCATGTCTCCTGCCGGTAGCATCGTGCCTCCGGTGGGGTGTTACAGTTGTGGTATCTGAGCAAAGGTTTATGTGTTGGTGACTGCAGCTACATGGTATCCGATCGTCTGAGTAAGTTTTCTATTACGTATAGGCTATAAATTTCTCATGTTTCAAACTTGGTTTTATTTTTGGTATATGGTATGATGTGCAATAGTTTTGATTGATATGGTTGATTCAGATTATCTGTACATGTTTATATGCTATGATTATATGTATGTATATATGTGTACTAAGCTAAAAGTATGTCCTCTATATAAGTATATGTATATGTACGTGATATAAATTCAAGGTGTTTTGAGGTACTGATAAGCGGTAAATATATAAGTATTTATCATCCATTTGACTTAATATTTTGTATAGTTTCTCACGTATTGTGAATATTTTTATGTTTGTTGTGTTATTTTACAGAACAATAAAGTTTCAGAACTCACTGGAATTGAATCAAGGCTAAAATTTTGAAATTCAGATCAAAAAGGCAAATTGGGAAATTTTCTATTCATGCGTCGCGACTCGAAACATCCTCTGCGTCGCGACGCACCACAATATTCAGCGTGCTGACATGCGTAATCGATGATATAATCCCTTCATCATCACTGTAGCCCGCGTCGCGATGCAAAACCCTCAACATGTCGCGACGCCAAGCCAATAATTCTGTCGACAGCCATGTGTCATCATTTCGTCGAATCAACAGCGCATCGCGACACGCGGGGCAGAATTTTACCTATAAATTGAAGCTGAAATCAGAAGGAAAATTCATACATTCTTCAGGGGATTTCCTTAAGAATACTAAGAAGATTGTATCTTGTTTGTTTATTTACACCTTTCTTTTATTTAATTTTTATTTTATGCAATAGTTCTTTCTTTATTTTACTTTTCAATATGAGGAGGTAACACCCCTTTGCTAGGGTGAAGGGTAAAGCTTTTATTACTAATATTTAGATTAATCTCCCTTAATTATAATTTATAAACTATTTGAAAACCTGATTTAATGGGATACCGCCTTTATGGTCGGTTGGACATAATTAAATTGATTTTAACCTGACTAAATTGGATACTGCCTTTATGGTCGGTTGGAATTAATCATAAATTTGACTTAATCAGGATACTGTCTTTATGGTCGGTTGGTAATATCATGCAAAGTTTATATATTATAATAAGGGAGATATTTAAATTAGAAGTAATAAAAGTGGATCCTATAACCCCAGCATTTTCTATTATTGTTTATTTATCTTTTTAATTTCCAAGTTTTACTTTATGTCATTTACTTTATTGTTTATAATAGTCCTAGATATGTGTGGTAACTAAACCTCGTCTCTAGGGTTGTGATAAATTCCAATATCACCGTTTTATAAGTGGTTGTTTTGTGCCTTGGGTAATTTAAAGGTTTATTTATTGAGCCTCAAGCTTAATGCTTCTTGTTAACTGGCAATTAATAATATTGATTTGGTAAACTTAAAATGAACTTGGAAAATGGATTTTATGTTTCAGCCTTAAACCCAATAGCTCACGATCTCACTTGTGGCAAGAGACTCTTAGGAAGATTTCCTTACAGGATATGAATATACCTGTCGGGCGGGGGTAGCCATAATTGGAATTTAATCTTAATGAATTCAGATAACTTAGTTAACATAAGAATATAGTTAATTGGGTTACACTAGGTATTTGCATCTGACCATCGGAAGAGGCTTTTGCATATTTTTGTGTTCCAGGTTAATAAACCGATATATTGCACAAACATGAGATAATCACTTCATGTTTAAAAGATATTGGAATGAATCACAACCCTAGATAGTTTTAAAATATTGAATTTTCCTTTAATTTACTTTCGCACTGTTTTATTTACTTGTTTTCAGATAAAAATACCATCAACACAACAACCAATCTATTAGATACTCGTAAACATTTAACATGATAAATTGATAGCTAAGGTATTAAGTCCTCGTGGGATCGATATATTTTATACTACTTGAACGATACGTGTGCTTGCGTTACGTGTGTGATTTCACCGATCAAGTTTTTGGCACCGTTATCGGGGACTTATTTATCTTTCACTATTAATTTTGGGGTTAGATACGTTACTTGTGTCTAATTTCTTTTTATTTTTTATTATTGTTTTCTTGTGTTTCAGTTTCTCAGTGACTACATGAGAAGATACAAAAGCTTTGAAATCCGTTCGCTTGACCTTGAAATTGAAAGAACAACCAGATAATTGAGAAAGGAAAAACGTGAAGGTCAAGAAGCACTGATCAATATGGAACTTGAACCTTTGGAGGTTGCACCACCATTTCCCATTCGAGACAGAACTATTCCGGTGGTTGACGGCTTCATTTCATGTATTGTACTTCCTCTCTTACCAGCAAATGCGTGTGACATCAAAACATGCATTCAGATGATACAGCAGTCAGTTCAGTTTGGGGGGAATGCAACTGAAGATCCTAATGCCCATATCAGCAACTTCTTGGAAGTTTGAGACATATTCAATTACAATCGAGCTGCAGAAGAAGCAATGAGACTGCGTGTGTTTCCATATTCCTTGAAAGACATAGCTAAGGCTTGTCTCCATTCACTACCACCAGGTTCCATCACAACTTGGAACACTCTTGCTACCAAATTCCTTGCAAAATACTTTCCCCCAGCCAGAACTGAAAAGCTGAGGAATGACATTACATCCTTTGTACAACATGACTCAGAATCCATTTGCAAAGCTTGGGAAATATACAAGGAATTGCTCCAGAAATGTCCTCACCATGAGATTGCAAAATGACTTCAACTCCAAACCTTATATAATAGACTGTTTGGACTAATGAGAACCACAATAGATGTTGCTGCTGGAGGAGCTTTAATGGAAAAATGAGAGGATCAGGCCTGGGTCTTAATTGAAGAGATGGCCAACAACAATTCTTTGTGGCCAATAGAAAGGAACATGATTCAACGAATAGCAGTGATCTATGAAGTATGAGCCAACACAACATTGAGTGCCAAGCTGGATAAAATTTACAAAAGTCTGGATACTCTTAACATGATGGTTAATGCTGGATCCACAAGTTCACCATATGAAGGAGCATCAAAGGCAGAATCATACAACCAACATGACGAGACGGTGAACTATGTCAGCAATTTCAACAAATAGGGGAAAAATCTATATTCCAATACCTACAACCCAGGTTGAAGGAATCATCCCAATTTCGCATGGAGCAATAATTCAGGGTAAAGGAACAATCCACCACCCGGATTCCAATAGCAGAACAAAGGCCAGAAATATGAACAAAAGTCAGGAATAGAAGATTTGCTTGCCCAGATGAAAAATCAAGAAGCAAAAAATGACTCTCAAGCAGCCAAATATAAAGCTATGTTTCAAGCCCAATGAGCATTGAATCAAAGCCTAACTGCTTCTATTAAAGCCCTAGAGAATCAAATGGGACAACTGGCCAATGCTCAGAGTTACAAGCCGTAAGGTAACCTTCCTAGCAACACTGAAACCAAATCCAAAGAAAAGAGGGAAGGAGCAATGTCAAGCCATCACTTTGAAAAGCGACACTGGAATCAACAAAGATGTTGGAGTTAAGGTATCCACTGAGGAAGTTCCAAAAGAAAGCAGCAAAATAGAACCACAGATTGAGGAAAAAAAACAAAAGAAAATGATCGAGAAAGATTTACTCCAACTCCACCTTTTCCACAGTTTCTCCAGAAACATAAACTGGACAAGCAATTTGCTAGATTCCTAGAGATCTTCAAAAAGCTACATATCAACATTCCATTTGCAGAAACGTTGGAAAAAATGCCCAGCTATGTCAAATTCATTAAAGATATTCTGTCACGAAAATGAAGTTTGGGAGATTACGAGACAGTAGCATTGACAGAAGAATGCAGCGCCATCATTCAGAGGAAGCTTCCCCAAAGTTGAAAGATCCTGGCAGTTTCACCATCCCTTGCATCATTGGAAAACATTACTTCGGTAAGGCTTTGTGTGATTTAGGTGCTAGTATTAACTTGATGCCTTTGTCTATTTACTGGAAACTGTAAATTGGAGAAGTAAAGCACACCTCAGTTACTCTGCAACTTGCTGATAGATCGCTCACATTTCCATGAGGTGTAGTTAAAGATGTGCTGGTCAAAGTCGACAAATTTATTCTCCCAGCATATATCATTGTCCTTGACATGGAGGAAGACAAATATTTACCTATCATCCTCGGGAGACCATTCATAGCTACAGGTCGAACTGTTATTGATGTACAAAAAAGAGAACTAACCATGAAGGTGCAGGACCAAGAAGTAATATTTAATGTTTTCAAAGCCATGAAATTCTCGAATGACGAAAATGATGAGGAATGTACCTACCATCCAGAATTCTGAAACAATGCAACTTTCCACTGATAAACTTGAAGCTTGTATCACCAACATAACTGACAGAGTGCTAGATGATGAAATTTTGGAATGTATCAACTATCTTGATGAAGCAACTCACTTCAGAACAAAACCACAGGTGGAAAGTTTGGAACTACCGAAAAAGAGCGAATCAAGCCCTCAATCAAAGAACCACCACAGCTGAAACTAAAGCCATTTCCGAGCCATCTCAAGTATGCATTCTTAGAAAACTCTTCTAATTTACCTGTGATTATTTCTTCATCGCTAACATTGGAGCAGGAAGATAAATTACTGAGAGTGCTACGCGAGCACAAGAAAGCCATTGGCTGGACTATAGCAGACATTCAAGGCATTAGTCCATCATTTTACATGCACAAAATTCTTATGAACGATGAGTACAAAGCCACAGTGGAGCATCAATGGAGATTAAATCCAATCATGAAAGAAGTCATGAAGAAAGAAATTATTAAATGGTTGGATGCAGTAATCATCTACCCTATCTCTAACATCACGTGGGTGAGTCTTATGCAATGTGTGCCAAAGAAAAGAGGATTGAATGTAGTCACAAATGAAAAGAACGAGCTAATTCCAACAAGAACGGTGACTAGATGGAGAGTATGCATGGACTACAGGAAGCTGAACAAAGCAACAAGGAAATATCATTTTCCGCTGCCATTCATTGACCTGGTGCTAGACAGATTGGCAGGACATTAATTCTATTATTTTCTGGATGGATACTCGGGGTACAATCAGATTTCTATCGCCCTATAAGATTAGGAGAAAACCAATTGTACATGCCCGTATGGTACTTTTGCTTTCCGCCGGATGCCATTTGGACTATGTAATGCTCCTGCCACATTTCAGCGTTGCATGATGGCTATTTTTTCAGACATGTTGTAACAAAGTATGGAGGTTTTCATGGATGATTTTTTGTGTTTGGAGACTCTTTCGACCACTGCTTGAAAAATCTGGAAAAAGTGTTACAAAGATGTGAAGATACCAACCTGGTACTCAACTGGGAGAAATGCCACTTCATGGTGCATGAATGGATTGTCCTGGGACAACAGATCTCACGAAAGGGAATCGAGGTAGACAAAGCAAAGATAGAGACAATTGAAAAACTACCTCCACCATCATCTGTCAAATGGATTCACAGTTTTCTCGGACATGCAGGATTTTAAAAGAGATTTATCAAAGACTTCTCCAAGATTGCTAAACCTCTATGTAATCTGTTGGAGAAAGATGTGCCTTTCAATTTCACCAAAGAATGCCTCCATGCCTTTGAGATCTTGAACCAGAAGGTGATATGTGGCCCCATCATAGAAACACTAGACTGGACCCTTCCATTTGAGGTGATGGGCGATGCTAGTGATTTTGCTATAGGAGAAGTTTTGGGACAACGCGAAGCAAAAATTTTCCACAACATTTACTACTCTAACATAATTATGAATGAAACACAACTTAACTACAGAACAACTGAAAATGAGTTTCTTGCAGTTATGTTTACTTTTGATAAATTCTGCTCCTACCTCTTAGGTCTCAAGGTGGTGGTCTACACAGATCATTCAACAATCAAATACCTGATCATGAAGAAAGATGCCAAACCTAGATTGATCATTTTGGTATTTCTACAGCAAGAAATTGACGTGGAGATCCGAGATAAGAAAGTGACAGAAAACCAAATGGCAGATCACTTATCGAGGCTCGAGAATGGAGAAACTGTTAGACATTATGTCCCATAGCGTCACTGTTTGTAAATGATATTGTATTATTGTACAAAATTAACTATGTGATAATGAAATTGCCTTTTGCCGTTTTGTAATATTATTTACTTTGACTTATAAATGGCGAAAGTCCATATGATTAGTACCTGGACTGAGAATGATATGAGACAGTATCAGTCCCCAAAGGTTTAATCATTAAATATCCCTAGTCGTAGTATTATCGAGACTGGACATCGATAATGCGGAATAGACTAGTATTGCGCTTGTGCACGTTGTGAGGGCACAACGGCATAGTTCTCATATATTTAAGTATTGGATACTTATGCAAGTGCGATAGGAGGTTGTGTTTTACCGATGGTACGGAAAACAGCTTCGCTCTGGATAGACCCCGCGGAATCCCATTGGTAGTATGTCTACGTGTCTATGGGAGGCCGCATCAGGGTAGGTGTATATGGTCTTAACCTGAGACTTACATCGCTAGTACTTGCGACAATCGGTAAACTTTGGTTTTGGTGGTTGGGGACCTTAACCGGTTCTGTGTACACCTCTTCTGGGTTTATCGAGAATCGTAGTGTACTGGATGTGATGTCAAGATGGAAGTATCGCTTCAGACATATGGAGGTGATGATCACGCAGGACACAGAACTAGCACTCTATAAAAGGTTGCAACCGTCGGGACAATATGACCAGGTCAGGATTGTCCGATTTAAAGAGACTAGTTGCTTGATGTCCGATATATGTTTCGTACGGGGCAGACACATCTCCAGCCCCAGGCCTAGCATGTGATCATCCGATACTGGATCGATGTACGCAATACTACGGTATACTACGCCTGATACAGATCTTATATTCCTATAAGAATATTTCTGGAGAATTGGGTAGGCATGGCGCTTTGCTAGAAGCCAACCTTGTCTTGTAAATCGGTAAAGACGTAGTACGAGGTACGTACGTGTTCGGATTATCCGACGACCGTATTTACTGCCAAAATATCCGGAGATCTCTTGGGTCGCTTCCTGAAGATTCACCTATGATATTTGATTCGGACTTAATTAATCTTGGATTAATTGCGGAGAAACTTTATCTTGGATAAAGTGCCTTATTTAGAGAGAGAGAACGATTAATTGGAATTAATCAGTAAGATTATTATATTCGATATAATAATTGAAATTTGATTTCGACGCGAAATTAAAATTAGATTTTTAATTCGGGCATACGAGTTAATTAAGAATTAATTCGTAAGCGACGTAAATAATAATTTCGCTAGGAGCGATTATTTATTTAAATCCGATTTAATTAACGTCGCGACGCTAGTTCGGTATTTCGGAAATATCGAACCCGAACGCGTGAGTGGACGTGGGCCCACTTTCATTGGGAAACGTGTGGGGCCCACATGACACTTGTCATTATATGCATTATTTTATTGATAAGGCATTGCATGTTAATAGTGTACAAAACACTCTAAGGCATTGCATGGTGATAGTGTGCATTTCACTCAAAGGCTTTGCATGGAGTTTGAGTGTTTGACACTCTAAGCCATTGCATGGTTTATGTCATAGATTATTATAATTTAACAAATTATAACATAAATATAAATTGATTTTTGGTAATACAAAGATTAATTAATTCAAGACTTTACACCAAAAATCTCTCTTCTCTCTCAAATTGCCGTGAACACCATTGACAAGGGCAAGGAAGATTTGATCTTCCATTTCTCCATTTTTGCTAGCACAAGCAAGGGATCAAAAGAGGTGATAGGGAAACCATCAAAGAGCTTGGAATACAAAAGCTTGGAGCTTCAAGTCTTCTTCCTCCTCTTGGCCGAATCTTCCATCACTTGGAGCTTCTACCATTTGATCATCTTCTTCATCACAAGGCATTGTAAGTATGATTCCGCCATACTTCATGTTTAAATATATATTCTTTATAGTATTTCACATGCTTAATCTTTGTTTGGGACATATTATAGAAACCAACAATGGTATCATTGAGCTAGGTTTAAGCATGAAATACTTTAGGTTAAAATTTGGGTAATATTGATTGAAGCATGTTCTTGTGAAATTTGATGAATGAGTATGCTTATATGTATGTTAAATGACATTATATGGAATCAATTTTTGAAAAATGCATTGGATGATTTTTCCCCAAAATTTCAACCTTGGCCGAATGGGTGTGATAAATTGATTGAAGCATGTTCTTGTGAAATTTGATGAATAAGTATGCTTGCATGTATATAGAATGATATTACATGGAATCAATTTTAAGAAAAATGCATTGGATGATTTTTCCCCAATATCCTCACCTTGGCCGAATGGCATGATGAAATTGATATAAGCATGTTCTTATGAAATTTGATTAATAAGTATGCTTGCATGTGTATAACATGATGTTATATGGAATCAATTTCATGAAAAATGCATTGGATGATTTTTCCCCAAATCCATGCCTTGGCCGAATGTGTTGCTACTTGGAGTGGATTGAAATTTTTGTGTTTAAGATCATTGGATGACTTAGAACGTGTACGGCACGTAGATTAGTAATTCAATCGGATTGAAAAACAAATCGACACAAAAAACTCACCTTGGCCGAATGTACAAAGACATGTAAAGGATTTGATTTTTTGTTAAAATTAATGTTGGACATTTATTTTGAACAATAAATGATTAATAAATTAAATGGGTATTTTTTGAAATATTTGGTTTAATATATTAATCTTGGTTTTACACTTTAATTAATTGGACTTTAATGTTTGGAATATTAAAATTTAATTAATGGGCTTAATTGGTGCATTGGGCTTTTAATATTGTATTTGGGCATAATGGGCTTGGTTGGACCAAGTAGATTTGGGCCAAATGGATTGGATCCAATTTGGGCCTAAATCACTCCATTAAGTCCAAATATAATATAATGGGCTTTAATAATTTAATTGGGCCTTATGGGCTTGAAATTGGTTTTATGGCACTTAAGGGTGATTCCTTATTTGGGCTTGGTAATTGGGTGTGACCCACATTGACCAAAGCCCAAGCCTTAATAAATCAATTGAAAGCCCATTTGACTTGAATTAAATTAAACATTGGATGTTAGTTGGGCTTTGAGACCCAATAGAATTGGATTTAGAATCTAAGTCTTTAAAGCACATTAAAAGTGTAAACATTTAATTTGGAATTAAATAATTGAATTAGTATTGAATACGAATTAAATCAGATTTAATAAGTAGTTCGATATAATTCGCGAATTCGTACCTTGTGTACTTATTCTCAATCGAGTTGGACTCGCGCAAAATCAAACCGTTGTTTGAACATTGGATGATCACTTAAACAAAGACTAATTAATTGGATTAGATTGGTTGTAAAAGCATGTCTTGTTTGAAATATATGTATGTGATGAATGAATAGTGTATATCGGATGGATATTAGAAGGGAAAGGGTAATTTTAGAAATTATTGTAAATTTGGAATTTATAAATTGGACCTGCGTGTCCAGCCTTATCTCTTTATCTCTTTGTATTCTCTTCTCACCTAATTCCCCTCAATGTAAATGAGGTTTCTCTTATTGTATTATGTAATTGGGTAGAAGTAGAATAGAGTGCTAGCGGGGAGAGGAAAGGGAGTGATTTGTTCTAGGAACAAGTTGTTTATATATCCATCCGCATATCACTATTAATTTACTTTACGCGCTTTATGATGTTTTAGAAGCATGCTTAAGGGTGTATGATGATGAGAGACCTAACAAAGATAAATAAATTGGTTGCCAATTACGCGAAAATCCCTCAATTTATATTAAGCGAATATCCTTCCATTGAATGGTTCTTGTTCAAGATCCGAAGTTGGCATTGGTTTGTTTTTGACCAAAGTCAAGACCTTTGTCAATCAAGGATGTACTTGAATCATGAGAGTTTTGTTGCATATCGGTGTCTTGTCCAAATCGTGATTTTTATTGGCCAAAGTCAAGATCACTTTTTGTCCAACGACATTGATTACGAAACTTTCCTCGTCAATGGGTCCCGCTTAACTGGAATCATTAGGTTTTTTTTTGGCCAAAGCCAAGGCCTAGTTGATTCGGAGGATAGGGTTAGGAAAATGTATTAGATACATTGACATTATACATATGTTTCGGACTTGGATGTCCACCTAACCGGATCTAGGAATTGGATGAGATCCAATTGATCATGGAGATCTACCTATGTTAAATAGCATACAATTTTTATTGGCCAAAGTCAAGGTTGTGTGTTATTTAACGGGATCCTAGCCCACTAGGAAATTCGATTTCCCGAGTTCTCTACAGAGGGTTAGAAACTTGAACAAATAGTGGGAGGCTATTATTGAATTTGCAATTTCATTCAGATATTTAGCCTTACGCGTCGTTCAAAATTATTTCGTCAATATTTTAAATAATTAGTTGGACTAATATATTGTTATTTTTATATGTAACAGTTTGACTGTACCCATAACATCGTTGACTTTATAGTTGGACTATAGTTGTCAAGATGACTGGCAAAGGTAATATCCGCGACATAATCATGGGCGATAATGTCTTCAAAGGGACAAACTTTGCCGACTGGGAAATGAACCTCAAGATAGTGCTTGGGGCTGAGAGGATACTGTATACTATTCAGAGACCTCTCCCGCCTAAACCTACTGAGCCACTGGAGCTAGAGTTATGGAAAACTCATAGTGATGATTGTGACCAAGCTCAGTCAGTTATGCTAGCTGCAATGACTCAGCATTTCAGACGCCAGAATAGGGACTTGGATCCCTATAACATGATGGCAAGATTGCGTGATCTTCACCGCACCAATAAGCGGATGAAGAGGTACGAGCTAGTAAGGAAACTCTTCCGCTCCCGGATGACAGACGGCGCATCAGTTGAAGCCCACGGGGCTCAAATGATTGCCGATATTGATGAGTTGGCCAATATGGGAATAGTCTTGGAGGCTGATCTGACTATAGATATGATCTTGCAGTCACTTCCTGATACTTGGAAACAAATCATAGTCAACTACAAGTTGATGGATACTGACGACACTCTTGGAGAGTTGTTGTCTGTGCTGAAGGAGTCCGAAAGGAACTCCTAAAGGGGAGCAAGCGCGAGGCGCATTTTGCATTGACCTCTCATGCGCCAAAGGGTGGCCCCAAGGCAATTGGAGGTGCAAGGAAGAAGAAGTTCAAGAAGAAGGGTAAAGGCAAGTTGACAGTGGCTTCTAGGAAGCCAAAGGACAAATCTCGCGACATCTGCCTCAACTGCGGCAAGAGGGGTCACTGGAAACGTGACTGCCGAATGAGCATTGTGCAGAGGGAGGATATCAAGGCTGGCAAGGCCATTGCCTCTGGTATGTTTGTTATTGAGATAAATATGAATACTTCTAGTTTTAAAAATTGGATTTTTGATTCTGGTTGTGGTGCTCATATTTGTACTGATGTGCAGGATCTGCATGATAGCAGGGTGCTGGCATCAGGGGAGATGGATCTACGGGTCGGAAACGGAACACCAGTTGCTGTTTTGGCCGTAGGGACTTTTGTTTTAGTACTGCCCTCAGGGCATGAACTTAAACTTTTGAACTGTTATTTTGTGCCTAGTTTAACTAGGAATATTATATCTGTATCCTTGTTAACCCAGCAGGGTTACACTTTTGTATTCAGGAACACAGGGTGTTATTTATATAAAAATGATACAGAAATTTGCACAGCTGTTGCAAATAACGGTCTTTATATTTTGAATATAAATGAATCTCCTAAAATGACAAACAAAAGGCTCAAAAGGAGTAATCTAAAAGATGAAGCTTATATGTGGCATTGTCGTCTAGGACACATCAACAAGACTCGCATATCCACACTTTCAAAGAGTGGGTACTTGGACGAATTTGATCCCAATTCATATGACGTCTGCGAATCTTGTCTTTTAGGCAAAATGCCTAAATCACCTTTTAGCGGTAAAGGTGAACGTGCCACAGAACTATTGGCTCTCGTTCATACTGACGTATGCGGGCCCATGTCTAGCCAGGCTAGAGGTGGATTTCACTACTTCGTAACCTTTACAGATGATGCATCTCGTTACGGTTATGTGTATCTTATGAGACACAAGTCGGAAACTTTTGAGAAATTCAAAGAGTTTCGACACGAAGTGGAGAAACAAACAGGGAAGAGTATTAAGACATTACGGTCAGACCGTGGTGGCGAATACTTAAGTTATGAGTTTCAAGATTACTTGAAAGAATATGGTATTCTATCACAGTGGACTCCTCCTGGAACACCGCAATTAAACGGTGTGTCCGAACGGAGAAACCGCACCTTGTTGGACATGGTAAGGTCAATGATGAGTCGCACTGAGCTACCAATATCCTTCTGGGGATACGCATTAAACAGTGCTATACTTATTTTGAATAAGGTACCGTCGAAGTCTGTTGAACAGACTCCATATGAGATATGGACAGGAAGGAAACCAGGTTTCTCTTTCCTGAAGATTTGGGGATGCTGGGCATATGTTAAACGTTTGGAAGGTACCAAACTTGAACCCAAATCTGATAAATGCCTTTTCGTTGGATATCCTAGGGAAACCAAAGGATATTACTTCTATCACCCACAAGAGAACAAAGTATTTGTTGCTCTACAAGCATTTTTCCTTGAGAAGGATTTTATAAATAAGTGGTGAGTGGTAAGTGGGAGGAAAGTAGAACTCGATGAAGATCGTAGTGATACTGTTCCTGGCAATGAATCAACGACGGAACAAGAACAGACCGTCCGGGATGAGTCTGTACCACAAACTTCACATACACAAGGACCGCGTAGGTCGGAGAGAGTCAGAACAGTACCTGAGAGGTATGGGTTCCTGATCTCACCTCATATAGATATTAATCTTATTGAGGATAATGAGCCGGCTACGTATGAGGAAGCGATACAAAATATCGATTCCGCTTTATGGCAAGAAGCCATGAAGTCCGAGATGGATTCCATGTACGCCAACCAAGTTTGGACACTGGTTGATGCACCAGAAGGCGTAAAGCCTATTGGATGCAGATGGATCTTCAAGAAGAAGACCGACATGGATGGCAACGTACAAACGTACAAGGCTAGGCTTGTAGCGAAGGGGTATCGTCAACAATATGGTATTGATTATGACGAAACCTTCTCACCCGTTGCCATGATTAAATCCATTCGGAATGCTTGCAATAGCTGCATATTTCGACTTCGAGATATGGCAAATGGACGTTAAAACCGCTTTCCTTAACGGAAACCTTTTGGAGGATGTTTATATGCAACAGCCTGACGGTTTTATCGTACCTAGACTTGCAAACAAGGTTTGCAAGTTAAATCGATCCATTTATGGATTGAAGCAAGCATCACGGTCATGGAATCAGCGTTTTGATGAGATCATAAAGGAATATGATTTCGTGCAAAACGCAGATGACCCTTGTGTATACAAGAAGGTTAGTGGGAGAGCACTTACTTTTATTGTCCTTTATGTCGACGACGTATTGCTTATAGGCAATGACATTCCCATGCTAACGTCGGTGAAAGCTTGGCTTTCATTAAAATTCTCCATGAAAGATCTGGGAGAAGCAGCCTTTATTCTTGGAATAAAGATCTACAGGGATAGATCTAGAAAGCTGCTTGGACTCTCCCAGAGTACATACATTGATAAAGTGTTGAAGAGATTCAACATGGAACAATCCAAGAGGGGATTGGTTCCAATGGTACGTGGTACCTCTCTGTCTAAGGACATGTGTCCTAAGACTCAGGAAGAGAGAGACCACATGAGTCGGATACCGTTCGCCTCGGCAGTCGGATCGATCATGTATGCCATGATATGTACACGACCTGATGTCTCATATGCTTTGAGCATGTGCAGTCGCTATCAGGCCGATCCAGGTGAAGGTCACTGGATAGCAGTTAAGAATATCCTTAAGTATCTTAAACGAACTAAGGATGCTTTCTTAATTTATGGAGATGGAGAACTTGCGGTATCTTGGGTATACCGATGCAAGTTTCCAAACCGACAAGGATGACTACAAGTCGCAATCCGGGTACATTTTTTGCTTGAATAACGGAGCAGTGAGCTGGAAATCTTCCAAGCAAGATACTGTTGCCGATTCAACAACAGAAGCGGAGGAGTACATCGCTGCATCTGAAGCAGCAAAGGAGGCAGTTTGGATCCGAAAGTTCCTAATCGGATTAGGAGTAGTTCCGTTAGCAGCTGAGCCCGTTCCATTGTATTGTGACAATAACGGGGCTATAGCACAGGCTAAGGAACCAAGGTCTCATCAACGGTCCAAGCATGTTCTTCGACGTTATCATCTGATTCGGGAGATTATACATCGTGGCGATGTAAAAGTCGAGAAGGTCACATCAGATGACAACATTGCAGATCCGCTGACGAAAGCTATTCTACAGCAAGTTTTTGAACGACACATACATAGTTCGGGTATTAGATGCTTGAGTGACTGGCTATAGGCCAAGTGGGAGATTGTTAGACATTATGTCCCATAGCGTCACTGTTTGTAAATGATATTGTATTATTGTACAAAATTAACTATGTGATAATGAAATTGCCTTTTGCCGTTTTGTAATATTATTTACTTTGACTTATAAATGGCGAAAGTCCATATGATTAGTACCTGGACTGAGAATGATATGAGACAGTATCAGTCCCCAAAGGTTTAATCATTAAATATCCCTAGTCGTAGTATTATCGAGACTGGACATCGATAATGCGGAATAGACTAGTATTGCGCTTGTGCACGTTGTGAGGGCACAACGGCATAGTTCTCATATATTTAAGTATTGGATACTTATGCAAGTGCGATAGGAGGTTGTTTTTTACCGATGGTACGGAAAACAGCTTCGCTCTGGATAGACCCCGCGGAATCCCATTGGTAGTATGTCTACGTGTCTATGGGAGGCCGCATCAGGGTAGGTGTATATGGTCTTAACCTGAGACTTACATCGCTAGTACTTGCGACAATCGGTAAACTTTGGTTTTGGTGGTTGGGGACCTTAACCGGTTCTGTGTACACCTCTTCTGGGTTTATCGAGAATCGTAGTGTACTGGATGTGATGTCAAGATGGAATGGAAGTATCGCTTCAGACATATGGAGGTGATGATCACGCAGGACACAGAACTAGCACTCTATAAAAGGTTGCAACCGTCGGGACAATATGACCAGGTCAGGATTGTCCGATTTAAAGAGACTAGTTGCTTGATGTCCGATATATGTTTCGTACGGGGCAGACACATCTCCAGCCCCAGGCCTAGCATGTGATCATCCGATACTGGATCGATGTACGCAATACTACGGTATACTACGCCTGATACAGATCTTATATTCCTATAAGAATATTTCTGGAGAATTGGGTAGGCATGGCGCTTTGCTAGAAGCCAACCTTGTCTTGTAAATCGGTAAAGACGTAGTACGAGGTACGTACGTGTTCGGATTATCCGACGACCGTATTTACTGCCAAAATATCCGGAGATCTCTTGGGTCGCTTCCTGAAGATTCACCTATGATATTTGATTCGGACTTAATTAATCTTGGATTAATTGCGGAGAAACTTTATCTTGGATAAAGTGCCTTATTTAGAGAGAGAGAACGATTAATTTGGAATTAATCAGTAAGATTATTATATTCGATATAATAATTGAAATTGATTTCGACGCGAAATTAAAATTAGATTTTTAATTCGGGCATACGAGTTAATTAAGAATTAATTCGTAAGCGACGTAAATAATAATTTCGCTAGGAGCGATTATTTATTTAAATCCGATTTAATTAACGTCGCGACGCTAGTTCGGTATTTCGGAAATATCGAACCCGAACGCGTGAGTGGACGTGGGCCCACTTTCATTGGGAAACGTGTGGGGCCCACATGACACTTGTCATTATATGCATTATTTTATTGATAAGGCATTGCATGTTAATAGTGTACAAAACACTCTAAGGCATTGCATGGTGATAGTGTGCATTTCACTCAAAGGCTTTGCATGGAGTTTGAGTGTTTGACACTCTAAGCCATTGCATGGTTTATGTCATAGATTTATTATTAATTTAATAAATTATAACATAAATATAAATTGATTTTTGGTAATACAAAGATTAATAATTCAAGACTTTACACCAAAAATCTCTCTTCTCTCTCAAATTGCCGTGAACACCATTGACAAGGGCAAGGAAGATTTGATCTTCCATTCTCCATTTTTGCTAGCACAAGCAAGGGATCAAAAGAGGTGATAGGGAAACCATCAAAGAGCTTGGAATACAAAAGCTTGGAGCTTCAAGTCTTCTTCCTCCTCTTGGCCGAATCTTCCATCACTTGGAGCTTCTACCATTTGATCATCTTCTTCATCACAAGGCATTGTAAGTATGATTCCGCCATACTTCATGTTTAAATATATATTCTTTATAGTATTTCACATGCTTAATCTTTGTTTGGGACATATTATAGAAACCAACAGAAACAACTGGCAATGAAATAATAATCAAAGAAACTTTTCCAAATGAATAGTTATTTACCATCAAACAGCAGGATGTCCCATGGTATGCTGACTATGTAAACTACATAGTATCGGGAAAATGGTCGTTGGAATGGACACATCAGCAACGGAAGAAATTATTTAAGGAAGTCAAACACTATGTCTAGGATGGGCCGTACCTATTCAAATGTTGTGCTGATCAGTTACTGAGATGTTGTGTTCCACAGGAGGAGGTCAATAGTGTCTTGCAGCATTGTCATTCATCACCATACGGCGGACACTTCAGCGGGATAAGAGTGTAGCCAAAGTCCTACAATCAGGTTTGTTCTGGCCCACTCTGTTTAAATATGCTTACTTATTTACTCTTCAATGTGACAAGTGCCAGAGAACGGGAAATATTTCAAGGAGAAATGAAGGACCTCTACAAAATATTTTGGAAGTGAAGATATTTGATGTATGGGGGATTGACTTTATGGGACCCTTTGTTCCATCATTCGGAAACCTGTACATACTAGTTGTAGTAGACTATGTTTCCAAATGGGTTGAAGCAATAGCACTGCCATCAAATGATTCAAAAGTGGTGACAAAATTCCTTGAAAAGAATATTTTCACTCGCTTCGGAACACCTCGGGCAATTATCAGTGATTGTGGCACACACTTCTGCAATAGAAACTTCGATACACTTCTATACAAATACGGAGTTACACATAAATTTGCAACTGCTTACCATCCACAGTCAAATGAACATGTTGAAGTTTCAAACAGAGAGATCAAAAGAATCTTGGAGAGAACCGTTGGATCAACAAGGATGGACTGGTCTACAAAACTAGATGACGCACTATGGGCCTACCAGAGAGCTTACAAGACACCTATTGGTATGTCCCAATATCGAATGGTGTTTGGGAAAGCATGTCATCTGCCAGTGGAGCTTGAACATAAAGTGTACTGGGCACTAAAGAAGTTAAATCTTGATCTACAAGTAGTATGAGAGACACGGCTCCACCAACTCAACGAATTGGAGGAATTTCGCCTACATGCATATGAAAATGCCAAATTGTACAAAGAAATGGCTTGATAAGAAAATAGTGCGTAGACAACTGGAACCAGGGCAGCAGGTGTTGTTTTACAATTCAAGGTTGAAAATTTTTTCCTGGAAAGCTGAAATCAAGGTGGTCAGGTCTATCTATGATTACTCAGGTGTTACCCTTCGGATTTGTTAAGATATACAACCCCAAGTCCAACAACACATTCAAAGTTAACAGCCAGCGTGTCAAACACTACTGGGGAGAATCATTTGAGCGACAAAAAGAAAGTATCACACTTTCAGATCCAGCCTAACGTTCAGGCAGTCATGTCTAGCTGACGACGTTAAACTTAGCACTAGCAGGGAGCCAACCCATGCATTTTGTGTATATATTAAGATTTGATGTGTTTTATTTTTGTGTGTTTTATTTTTGTAGGTAAAGTCATATTTCAGGATGGAAGACGTTCTCGCAAATCTTCATAAGTAATTTGATTCTCTCCCTCAAAACTCTCTGATGAAAGTCTACAAAGCTCACATGGAACGAATGAGACTTTTGATGAACAAAGGTATTCCTAAAGACATTCGTTGGTTAATTGAAGCACGAGTCTGATTGGCAGTGAGTCTTCTGATTCTTTTATTTCATATCTGTCTGGTTTAGGAAAAAATACATATGCTAAGAAAAGAAGAGCTAAAAGATTAGGTGTTTGCTATAAATATGCACGCATGACATGTAATACTCATTGTCACTCTTTAGAAATGGTGTCTGATAATCGCGAAGATAAAATTATATTCATTAGGGATGGCCTGAGTAAGGAGTCTTTAGATGACATATCATTGACTCTTGAGATGCATCCTAGTGGATATGTGTATCACGAAATTCGTATGTTACATATACAATTTCGAAAAGAAAGACAACAATTCAGTTTCGGGAATCTGACTTTAAAAGACCATGTTTGCCAATTTATAAGAAAATTGGATGGGAAGCTTGTCCCTGACGCATAAATGTCAATCAAGCCGTTACTTCTTGTAAATATTATTATCTCTTTGTCTTTAACTAATAATTGGGATTTATTTTGTTATTTTCTTTTATTTTCTCCGACATGATTCAGACTTTTTGACTTTCATGATTTATTTTATTGTTTCGCTAATAATTGTCATTTGGCAGGTACTAGTGATATTATTACTCACCCTTTTTTAGGTTATATAAATTCATCTTGTCATTGTACTATTGAAGACATCCAGATTTGAGAAAGAAATACATAAAAAAAATGGAAGCAACTTCAAGAAGATGAATTGTAAACATATGTGTGTTTTGCGGTACTAGTCTTGGTTCTAAACCAGAGTTCGTTGAGGCAACACATGAATTGGATAGAGTCATAGCTGAAAGGAATATGCACTTAGTATATGGCGGTGGTAATCTTGGACTAATGGGGTACCTTTCAAGGGTTGTACAGAAATGAGATAGTCAAGTTTTGGGAATCATCCCAAAACCCTTGGCAGAGGCGAATCTTATCGGCCCATTAAACGGAGAGGAATGCATCGTGTCAGGTATGTCTGAATGACTTGTTGAAATGATTAATCATGCTGATATACCTGGCACGATTGGACTGTTTAATGTTGATGGATTTTATGACTTTCTTTGTGTGTTTCTTGATGATGCTCGGAGAAATGGGTTCATTTCAAAACCTGTAAAAGATATCATCTTCACTGTTAGAACAACTCATGATTTAATTGACCAAATCTTAGCTTTTGAACCACAAATTGACCATATCCTTTCCAAGATAAACTGGTCCGATAATGATCGTGGTAAGAAGCGTCGGATAAATCTGGATCCTAATCTTTAATTTTCTTTTTAGATATAGAATTCAACTATAACCAGGTACAATCTTCTAAACTATTCTTCTTCTTTTTAGACATTGGGGACAATTCTCGATTAGGTTTGGGGGAGGGGAATAGTTTATTAGTGTCTTATTTTTTTTGTTGTGTTGTTTTTGCTTGGATTTTAGTCAAACATTTTCAACGACACGCCACAATTATGCAGTCTGCCGACACGCATCATCGATGACATCATCACTGCATCATCACTGTAGCCCGTGTCGCGACACAAAACCCTCAACACGTCACGACGCTAAGCCAATAATTTTGCCGACAGCCACGTGTCATCATTTCATCGAATCAACGACGCATCGTGAGGCGCAAGTGTTTTGCGTCGCGAAAGGCGGGGTAGAATTTTGCCTATAAATTGAAGCTGAAATCAGAAGGAAAATGTTGGAGTTCTACGGTCCCGAGGATCGATTATAAAGCATAAAACATACATGTGAATACACGAGAAAGTTGCGGAATACTTACATCGAGCGGTTGAGCGATGCGAGAGACAAAACAATTTTCATTTTCTGCCTCCTCCAAGTCACGGTAGTGGCTGATTTGGTCTCCACCATTTTCGGCTTTGGGTGAGCTTCATAAAGCTCCAAGCTTTGTTAAATGATCCCAAGCACACGGGTGAGTTTTCCTATCACCTTCGTAAGACTCCGATGTGTGCTAGCACTAGTGATTTTGCAACAAAATCATCACTCATGCTTCTCCATTAGCTATCGGTAGAAACCAGTGAAGAACAGCCTAAATGGGCGTGAGAGGGAAGAAAAAAAAAATGAGAGAGATGTGTGTTGGTTTTTCCAAAAATGTGTATTAGTTATTTGTTTTCAAAAAACAAATAAACATATACAATTTTCTTTTTCCAACAAGTCAAGCCATTAAGGCTCCAACCACTCACATCAACTCCTATCAATCAATGAATAGTGAATGGTGTCAATCGCTCAAAGTGAAAGACATCTATCACTTGATTGATGAATGATGTGACGCTAGATGCGACTAGCGATTTGATGCTTGATGTGACTTGCGTGCCGCACTCGAATTCGAAATACGAATACGCTCGCAAACACTCTCGGACTCGGGTTCGCTAATTCCAAATTAACGAATTTTATGTTGCGACGCAATTAAATGATTATGCCTAGCAAAATCACTATTCATGTCGCTACTAATTAATTCTAAATTAACTCGTTCGCCCAAATTAAAATCTAATTTTAATTCCGCGTCGAAATCCAATTTCGTATAATATATCGAATATATTATTTTATCGATTAATTCCAAATTAATCGTTATCTCTCTTAAATGATATTTTATCCCAGATAAAATATCTCCGTAATTAATCTCAGATTAATTTTCTCCCTCTTCTAATTAATCCATATTAATTAAAGTGTGAGTCATACATCATCGGTGAATCTTCGGGAAGCGACCCATGAGATCCCCGGATATGTTGGCAGTAAATTCGATCGTCGGACTATCCGAACACGTAAGTACCTAATACTACGTTTTTACCGATTTACAAGACAAGGTTAGCTTCTAGCAAAGCGCCATGCCTACCTAATTCTCCAGAAACATGCTTACAGGAATAAGCGATCTATATCAGGCGTAGTATACGTGCTATTGCGTATTTCGATCCAGTATCGGATGATCACATGCAAGGCCTGGGGCTGGTACAGTGTCTGCCCCGTATGAAGCATATATCAGATCACAAGCAACTAGTCACTTTATTATCGGATAATCATGACCAAGTCATATTATCCCGATGGTTGCAACCCTTTAGAGAACCAGTTCTGTATCCTTGCGCGATCATCATCTCCATATGACTGGAGTGATACTTCCGTCTTGACATCACACCCAACACACTACGATTTTCAATATAACCAGCAGAGGCGTACACAGAACCTGTTAAAGCCTTGGACGACCAAAACCAAAGTATTTTGATTGTCGCAAGTATTAGCGGTGCAAGTCTCAGGTTAAGACCAAATACACCTACCCTAATTTCGGACTTCCATAGACACATAGTCATACTACCAATGGAATTCCGAGGGGGTCTATCTAGAGCGAAGCTGTTTCCCGTATCAATAAACACAACCTCCTATTACACTTGCATGATTATCCTCTACCCAAATATATGAGAACTATGCCGTCGTGCCCTCACAACGCGCACAAGCGTAATACTAGTCTTTTACGCATTATCGATGTCCAATCTCGATAATACTCTGACTATGGATATTTAATGATTTATCCTTCGTGGATTGATACTGTCTCATATCTTCTCAATCCAGGAACAAATCACAGGGACCTCCTATCATTTATACATCATGGTGATCTAATCACAAATGATAAGAGAGCAATCTCATTTGTCACATAGTTAATTTGTACAACAACACCATGATCTGTACAAATAGTGACGCTATGGGTCATAATTGTCCAACAATCTCCCACTTGGCCTATAGCCAGTCACTCGAGTGTCTAACACCCAAACTATGTATGGTTGGCTCAAACTATTGAGAAAAGGCTTTCGTCAACGGATTTGCATGATTATCGTCTGATGCGATTTATACGATCATCACATCACCACGATGTATGATTCGAACGAATTAGATGAATATCGAAGTATGTATCTGGATCGTTGATGAGACCATTAATTCTTTAGCCTGTGCTGACGCCTAGCTCAGCTGCTAACAGAACTATATCTAATCTAATTAGATTTATTATCAACCCAAATGGCTTCTATTGCTGCCTCAGCTATAGCAATAACCCGCATTTGTTGTTTATTTGGTAACAATATCTTGCTTGGATGATTTCCAGCTCACTGTTCCGTTATTCAAACTTTATAGTACCGTTTGTGACTTATAGTCATTTTTATCGGTTAAGAAACTTGCTACAGTGATCCCAGTCACTTCAAGTTATCCATCTCCATAGTATAAGACAACATCCTTAGTTCTCTAAGATACTAATGGATGTTCTTAATATCAATCCAGTGACCATCACTAGGATTGGCCCGATTGTGACTTCATATGCTCAAAGCGTATGAGACACCAGGTCACGTACATTTTTCAATGTGCGAGTTCTCGGAGAGTGATAACAACTTTAAATCTAACCCAGTAGATCTTTATTCATAGAATAAAGGTTGTTTCTCCCAAGAATTCTACGGAGAATTTTCTCGAAAGGCAAGCTTTCACCGATTGTTATTATGGGAATATCATTTCCAAGAAATGATATATTATCATTATTTATAGGACAGCCACTGTCAGTGCGCTCTCACTAACCTCCTTATATACACAAGAATCATTTTCGTTTTGAATTAAATCATATACCATTATGATTACATTAAAACGATAATTCCAAGAACCTAATGCTTGCTTCAATCCAAACATGGATTGAATAACCTGTAAACCTTGTTTGCTAGTTATGGTACGACAAAACCGACAGGATGTTGTAAACATCCTCCAAAAGGTTTCCTTTTCAGGAAAGCGATTTTACCGTTCAGCTGTCATATTTCTTAAATGAAACACGCAGCTTTAGCAAGCATTATCCAAATGGATTCACCGTGGCAACATGTAAAAGATTTCATTGTAATCAACACAATGTTGATAACAATACCTTTTCCGCAATAAGCCTAGCTTTATACGTTGGTATGTTGACATCCATGTATGTCTTCCTTGAAGACTTATATAGTACCAATAAGCACAATGCCTTGCGGTACATCAACTAGTATACAAACACAGTGGATATACATGGAATCCATTTCGGATTTCATGGCACTTTGCCATGTTTGGGAGTCGATACCTTGTATCACTTCCTCATACGTAGTCAGTTGGTATACCTCAATAAGATAGACATCTTTATGAGGTGAGATCAGAAACCCATACCCCAAGTTGTTTTCTAACTCTCTTCGACTTACACGGTTCTTTTGTATTCGAAGATTACTGGTATAGTTTCATCCTTTATGAACTATTTGTGTTCCATTAAGGAATCGGTGCCTGGAACAGTATTACTCTGATTTTCATCGAGTTTTACTTTCCTCCCACTTACCACTGCATATCGGTATTCCTCTTAGGAAAACCGCATGGCGAGCAACAATTACATTGTTCTCTTATGAGTTGTATAAGTACTATACTTTGGTTTCCTTAGGATAACCTACAATTAGACACTTATCCAATTTGGGTTTTAGTTTGGTATCATCCAAACATATGCCTAGCATACCCAAATAATCAGGAATGAGAAAGCCGATTTCTTTCCTGTTCATATCTAATATGAAGTCTGTCAAACAGATTTTTATGGAACCTTATTCAAAATAAGTTCTGCACTGTTTATGTGTATCCACTGAAGGAAATGGTAGCTCAGAGCGACTCAAGATTAACCTTATCATGTCTAACAAAATTCGGTTACTCTATTCGGACAAACCGTCAAAATGACGTGTTCCTGGAGGAGTCCTCATTGAAAGAATACTATACTCTTTCAAGTAGATTAGAAACTTATTGCTTAAGTATTTTCATCATGATCTAACCGTGATGGTTTTATACTTTAGCCGATCTGTTCGTCTATTTCGTGTTGAAACTCTAAAGTTTCCGATTTGTGTTTCAAAATAAACACATAACCATAACGCGATGCCACATCCGAAAAGGTCACGAAATATTCATATCCACCTCTAGCCTAGCTAGACATGGGCCCACTTGCTTCACTATGAACTTGGGCTAACAGATCGGTGGCATTTGCACTTTTACCAAGTAAATAGTGTTTTAGGCACTTTGCCCAATAAACTAGATTCGTAGACTTTATTTGATTATAATAAAATTAGTCCTAGTACCCATTATTCGAAAGTATGGATATACGAGTCTTGTTTAAATTGTGTCACAGACAACAATGCCACATACAAGTTTCTTCTGATCAAATCAGTTTGAGCTATTTGTTTGTCATGTTATATGTTTGTGATTTATTTATATTCAAAATATAAATGCTGTTATTTCACATCAAATGTGTTTATCTCAATATCATCTTTATATAATAAAACACTTTAGTGTTCTAGAATATAAAGGTAAATCTGCAACAGATTAAACACTGATATATAAATAATATTTCTAGTCAAACTAGTTACATTATAACAGTTTCCTAATTTAAGTACAAACCCGAAGGGTAGTTCCTAAATATAGGTGCCTACGATTAAAACAAGGACTTTCGTCCCGTTTCCAATTCACAGATATATCTCAACTGAAGTCAGTATCCTGCTCATAGCAGATTCTGAACATCAGTACATATTTATGTATTACACTAAGTATTTAAAATCCAATTTCAATACTAGTAGTGAACATATTTATGACAAACATATTTGAAGTCAGAGCCTTGCCCCGTCTTCAATTCCTTCATGTCTGCTTTTTTCAAACGGCAGTCATGCTTCCGCGATCCCGTTTGCCACAATTTAGGCAGACATTTTGGGATATGTCCTTTGTCTTCCCAGAAGATTATAATGATTTTGCCTTTGCCCTTTTTCCACATCTCAGAAGCGTTCGGCCTAACCTTGGCCTTCTGGAATGTCGAAATAAGATGCGTCTTGCGCTACTTGCCTCATTGCAAACTTTGGCTTTGTCTCCTTGAGAATAGCCATTAACTCTCCAAGAGTTATGTATTGCAATTTAGTACTTCTAAGATCTAAAAGTAGATCTATGAAGTTCCTTCAATTTCATTATCATACTTTAAGGATCTAACCCTTAGTTCTGATAAAGAAATTAAGGAGTCTACTGCGACAAGCTTAATGGATTAAGCACTAAAGTTATCATCACATAAATCTTCAAAAGATTTTGCTCTACTATTTGCTTAACTCCGGGCTTAGGCCTAAGATGTTATTTTATCAAATAAAATAACTTATTAGTTTCCAGGACTATCCTGAAATTTTATTCCCAATTTGAAAATTAAACCTTTTAAATACATTTTCCCTAGGATTATGTTTTAAATGTCGATCTTTCAATTTATATCTTGATTCTAATAGTCCAACTATTTAATCAACGATTTGGGTACTATTTATTATAATGATTATTATAGTCCAACTATATATTCAATTATAATTTAATTATTTGAATACCGTCCAACTGTTAATTTGAAACAACGATTTAAATATTAGTCCAACTAACATTTAATTTATTTGACGAATGATATTTGATTGAGCGCGTATGGCAAGTAATTAAACGAATATTGCAAATTTAATTCTTGCCTCCCACTATTTTTCGGCGAGCCTCTAACCCTCTGTCGAGTACTCGGGAAACCGTGTTTCCTAGTGGGCTAGGATCCCGTTAAATATCACACAATCTTGACTTTGGCCAACAAATTGTATGATAATTAACTAGGTATATCTCTAAGATCAATTGGATCCCATCCATTTCCTAGATCCAGTAGGGGGACAACCAAGTCTGAAACATATATCTTATATATGCCAATATATCCAATATATTGCCTAACCTTTTTCCTCTGAATCAACTAAGCCTTGGCTTTCATTGTAGAGAGTATTAGGGTTTTCATTTTCCAAAATGTGTTACAAGTGTGTAGAGTGAAGAGAGATAGAAGGCTTTTTGGTTTTGTTAAAGGGTTTTACCCTTTTACCCAAAACCATGTAGTTGGGGTAATTTGGTTTCACCTAAACCAAGTGGTTGGAAAGTAAATGGTTTTGGCATAAATGCCAACCACTTTCCAACCACCACTTCACATGTGTGACATGTGTGAAGTGGGCCCCACCATTTTGAATTCAAAACTCAAAATGTCTCTACGAACAGTTGCCGCGGCTCGGTTCCGTTTAATCCGATTAAACAAACTTTCATCGCTAAATAATTAAATCTAATTTAATTAAATAACGATGCCTCGCAAATATATTACGAACGTCGTTTACGAATTAATTCTAAATTAATTCGTTCGTTCGTATTAAAGTCCGACTTTAATTTCGTAACGAAATCCAATTCATATTAATATATCCAATATATTAATTTTCGCCCATATGAATAAATTAAATAGAAAAATAAAATTTAACCATTAAATTTATTTTACCGATTAATTCCAAATTAATCGCGTTCTCTCTCTTCCGAACACATTTAATCCCAGATTAAATAATACCTCAATTAATCCCAGATTAATTTTCTTTCTCTTAATTAATCCCAGATTAATTCTCTCTCTTAATTAATCCCAGATTAATTCTAATTTAAATGAGCTGTCATCGGTGAATCTTTGGGAAGCGACCCAAGAGATCCCTGGATATGTTGGCAGTAAATACGGTCATCGGATTATCCGAATACGTGCGTACCTCGTACCACGTGCTTACCGATTCACAAGACATGGTTGGCTTCTAGCAAAGCACCGTGCCTACCCAATTCTCCAGAAATATTCTTACTGGAATATATAATCTTTTTCAGACGTAGTATACGTTGTATTGCGTATTGCGATCCAGTATCGGATGTCACGTGCTAGGCCTGGGGCTGGAATGTGTCTGCCCCGAACGAAGCACATGTCGGATGTCTGGTAACTAGTCTCTATAATCGGACATACATGACCTAGTCATAATATCCCGATGACTGCAGTACTTAAGAGCACTAGTACCGTATCCTACGTGACATCATCTCCACTATGAATGGAGTGATCGTCTGGACATCACACCCAATACACTACGATTCTCGATATACCCAGCAGAGGCGTACACAGAACCTGTTAAAGCCCTGGACGACCAAAACTAAAGCATACCGATTGTCGCAAGTATTGGCGTTGCAAGTCTCAGGTTAAGACCAAATACACCTACCCTGATTTCGGACTTCCATAGACACATAGTCATACCACCAATGGAATTCCGAGGGGTCTATCTAGAGCAAAGCTATTTACCGTACCATCGGTAAAACACAACCTCCTTTTACACTTACATGAGTATCCTATACCCAAATATATGAGAACTATGCCGTTATGATCTCACATAACACGCACAAGTGTAATACTAGTCTATTCCGCATTATCGATGTCCAGTCTCGATAATACTACGACTATGGATATTTAATGATTAATCCTTCGTGGACTGATACTGTCTCATATCATCTCAATTCAGGAACTAATCATAAGGACCTCCTATCATTTATACATCTAGGTGATCTAATCACAAATGATAAGAGTCCAATCTCTTTGTCACATAGTTAATTTGTACAACAACACCATGATCTGTACAAATAGTGACACTATGGGTCATAATTGTCCAACAAGTAATAGGCTGGACACGCAGGTCCAATTAATAAATTCCAAATTTATTACAACAATTTCTAAAATTGCCCCACCCATCTAATATCCATCCGATATACATTATTCATGCATCGCAACCATGTATTCACACAAGCATGTTATCAATCAATCTAATCAAATTAATTAATCTGATAATTAATGACCATCCAATGTTCAAACAATGATTTGATTTTGCGCGAGTCAAACTCGTTTTACGAATAAGTACTCAAAGTACGAATTCTTGAATTAAATTAAACTACAACATTAAATCCAATTCAATTTATATTTAATACTAATTCACTATTTAATTCCAAATTAAATATTACACTTTATTAATAAACTTTTACGACTTAAATTCCAAATTTAATCGTTATGGGTCTGAAAGCCCGATTAACATCCAATGTTTATTTAATTAAAGTCCAATGGGCTTTTGATTAATTTCTTAAGGCGTGGAATTTCGGTCAACTTGGGTCAAACCCAATAACCAAAGCCCAATCAAGGAGTAACCCCATAAACCTAGAAATCAATTTAGGCCCATTAGGCCCAATTAAACTTTAAAGGTCCAATAGTCGCATTTGGGCTTTATGGAAGCGGTTTTGGGCCCAATTGGATCCAACCAATTTAGCCTAAACCTAACTTGGTACAACTTTCAAGCACAATAACAACTTTCAAGCCCAAATCCAATTTAAGCCCAAATAATTTAATTTCAAAAATTCAAAATTTCCCAATTAAATTAACCAAAGTGTATTACACAATTAATTACCCAAATCATCATTTCCAAAACACAAATTTGTACAATTAATCATGCTTTTCAACAATAAAACATGTCCAACACATTTTAACAAAAAATCAAACCCATATACATGCTTTAAGCTCTCGGCATTTTGGGTAATTTGTGTCCGATTCGGTTTCAATCCAATTAAATCCACAATCGACATTAAATCAACATACCCAACATGATTCCAACTCATTAGATGATTAAAATCAAAAATCACCAAGACATTTAGGGTAATTGATATTCTCGGCCAAGCCTCACCAATGGGGAAAATTGTTCCAAACAACATTTCATCAAATTGATCCAATCAATCCTCAATTAAAACACATTTAAGCATACTCAATCATCCAATTTCATAAAATCATGCTCAAACATATTTTACCCAAATTTTAACCCTAAGTCAAATTTCATGCTTTTACTTCACTCTGATACCATTGTTGGAATTCTATGGTCCCGAGGATCGATTATAAAGCATAAAACATACATGTGAATACACGAGGAATTTACGGAATACTTACATCGAGCTGTTGAGCGACGCGAGAGACAACAAAAATTTCATTTTCTGCCTCCTCCTAGTCACGGCAGTGGCTGATTTGGTCTCCACCATTTTCGGCTTTGGGAGAGCTCCATCAAGCTCCAAACTTTGTTAAATGATCACAAGCTTACGGGTGGGTTTCCCTATCACCTTCACAAGACTCCGATGTATGCTAGCACTTGTGATTTTGCAACAAAATCATCACTCTTGCTTCTCCATTAGCTCTCGGCAGAAACCAGTGAAGAACAGCCCAAATGAGCGTGAGAGGGAAGAGAAAAAAAAATGAGATAGATGTGTGTTGGTTTTTCCAAAAATGTGTATTAATGATTTGTTTTCAAAAAACAAATAAACATATACAATTTTCTTTATCCAAAAAGTCAAACCATTAAGGCTCCAACCACTCACATCAACTTCTATCAATCAATGAATAGTGACCGGTGTCAATCACTCAAAGTGAAAGACATCTATCACTTGATTGAGGAATGATGTGATGGTAGATGCGACTAGCGATTTGACGCTTGATGTGACTTGCGTGCCGCAGTCGAATTCGAAATGCGAATGCGCTCACAAACACTCTTGGGCTCGGGTTCGCTAATTCCAAATTAACGAATTTTCCGTTGCGACGCAATTAAATGATTATGCCTAGCGAAATCACTATTCACGTCTCTAACGAATTAATTCTAAATTAACTCGTTCGCCCGAATTAAAATCTAATTTCAATTCCGCGTCGAAATCCAATTTCGTATAATATATCGAATATATTATTTTATCGAATAATTCCAAATTAATCGTTCTCTCTCTCTTTAATTAATATTTTATCCCAGATAAAATATCTCCGTAATTAATCCCAGATTAATTTTCTCTCTCATCTAATTAATCCTAGATTAATTAAAGTGCGAATCATACGTCATCAGTGAATCTTCGGGAAGCGACCCATGAGATCCCCGGATATATTGGTAGTAAATCCGGTCGTCGGACTACCCGAACACGTAAATACCTAGTACTACGTTTGTACCGATTTACAAGACAAGGTTGGCTTCTAGCAAAGCGCTATGCCTACCAATTCTCCAGAAATATCCTTACATGAATATGTGATCTATATTAGGCGTAGTATAAGTAGTATTGCGTATTACGATCCAGTATCGGATGTCACATGCTAGGCCTGGGGCTGAAATTGTGTCTGCCCCGTACGAAGCACATATCGGATCTCTGGTAACTAGTCTCTATAATCGGATAAACATGACCTAGTCATAATATCCCGATAGCTGTAGCATATAAGAGAACGAGTTCCGTAACCTACGTGACCATCATCTCCACTATGACTGGAGTGATACTTCTGTCTCGACATCACACCCAACACATTACGATTCTCAATATACCCAGCAGAGGCATACACAGAACCTGTTAAAGCCCTGGACGACCTAAAACCAAAGCATATTGATTGTCACAAGTATTAGCGGTTCAAGTCTCACGTTAAGACCAAATACACCTACCCTGATTTCGGACTTCCATAGACACATAGTCATACTACCAATGGAATTCCGAGGGGTCTATCCAGAGCGAAGCTGTTTTCCGTACCATCGGTAAAACACAACCTCCTATTACACTTGCATGAGTATCCTATACCTAAATATATGAGAACTATGCCGTTATGCCCTCACAACGCGCACAAGTCGAAATCCAATTTCTTATAATATATCGAATATATTATTTTATCGATTAATTCCAAATTAATCGCTATTTCTCTTAAATGATATTTTATCCCAGATAAAATATCTCCGTAATTAATCACAGATTAATTTTCTCTCTCTTCTACTTAATCCCAGATTAATTAAAGTGCGAGTCATACGTCATTGGTGAATCTTCGGGAAGCGACCCATGAGATCCCCGGATATTATGGCAGTAAATTCGGTCGTCGGACTATCCGAACACGTAAGTACCTAGTACTACATTTTTACCGATATACAAGACAAGGTTGGCTTCTAGCAAAGCGCCATGCCTACCCAATTCTCCAGAAACATGCTTACAAAAATAAACGATCTAAATCAGGCGTATTATACGTGGTATTGCGTATTTCGATCCAGTATCGGATGATCACATGCAAGGCCTGGGCCTGGTACAGTGTCTGCCCTGTACGAAGCATATATCAGATCACAAGCAACTAGTCTCTTTATTAGCGGATAATCATGACCAAGTCATATTATCCCGATGGTTACAACCCTTTAGAGAACCAGTTCTGTATCCCTGCGCGATCATCATCTCCATATGACTGGAGTGATACTTCCGTCTTGACATCACACCCAACACACTACGATTCTCAATATACCCAGCAGAGGCGTACACAGAACCTGTTCAAGCCCTGGACGACCAAAACCAAAGTATTTTGATTATCGCAAGTATTAGCGGTGCAGGTCTCAAGTTAAGACCAAATACACCTACCCTGATTTCGGACTTCCATAGACACATAGTCATACTACCAATGGAATTCCGAGGGGGTCTATCCAGAGCGAAGCTGTTTCCCGTACCATCGGTAAACACAACCTCCTATTACACTTGCATGAGTATCCTATACCAAAATATATGAGAACTATGTCGTCGTGCCCTCACAATGCGCACAAGTGTAATACTAGTCTTATACGCATTATCGATGTCCAATCTCGATAATACTCTAACTAGGGATATTTAATGATTTATCCTTCGTGGATTGATACTGTCTCATATCTTCTCAATCCAGGAAAAAATCGCAGGGACCTTCTATCATTTATACATCATGGTGACCTAATCACAAATGATAAGAAAGCAATCTCCTTTGTCACATAGTTAATTTGTACAACAATACCATGATCTATACAAATAGTGACGTTATGGGTCATAATTGTCCAACAGAAAATTCATACCTTCTTCTGGGGATTTCCTTAAGAATACTAAGAAGATTGTCCCTTGTTTGTTTATTTACAACTTTCTTGTATTTAATTTTTATTTTATGCAATAGTTCTTTCTTTATCTTACTTTTCAGTTTGAGGAGGTAACTCCCATCTACTGGGGTGCAGGGTAAAGCTTTTATTACTAATATTTAGATTAATCTCCATTAATTATAATTTTTAAACTATTTTAAAACCTGATTTAATGGGATACCGCCTTTATGGTTGGTTGGACTTAATTAAATTGATTTTAACCTCATTAAATTGGATACCGCCTTTGTTGTCGGTTGGAATTAATCATAAATTTGACTTAATCAGGATACCGCCTTTATGGTCGGTTGGTAATGTCATGCAAAGTTTATATATTATAATAAGGGAGATATTTAATTTAGAAGTAATAAAAGTGGATCCTCTAACCCCATCATTTTCTATTATTGTTTATTTATCTTTTTAATTTCCAAGTTTTACTTTATGTCATTTAATTTATTGTTTATAATAGTCCTAGATAAGTGTGGTAACTAAACCCCGTATCTAGGGCTGTGATGAATTCCAATATCACCATTTTATAAGTGGTTGTTTTATATCTTGGGTAATATAAAGGTTTATTTCTTGAGCCTTAAGCTTATTGCTTCTTGTTAAATGGCCACTAATAAGATTGATTTGGTAAACTTAAAATGAACTTGGAAAATGGATTTTAGGTTTCAGTCATAGACTAAATAGCTCACGATATCACCTTAGGGCAAGAGACTTTTAGGTAAATTTCCTTACAGGATAGGAATATACCTGTCGGGCGGGGATAGCCATAATTGGAACTTAATCTTAATGAATTCAGATAACTTGGTTAATTAAGAATATAGTTAATTGGGTTACACTGGGTATTTGCATCTGACCATTGGAAGAGGCTTTGGCATATTTTCGTGTTCCAAGTTAATAAACTGATATATTGCATAAACATGAGATAATCACTTCATCTTTAAAAGATATTGGAATGTTTCAAAACCCTAGATAGTTTTATAATATTGAATTTTCCTTTAATTTACTTTCGCACTCTTTTTATTTACTGTTTTCAGACAAAAACACCATCCAAACAATAACCAATCTATTAGATACTCATAAATATTTAACGTCATAAATTGATAGCTAAGGTATTAAGTCATCATGGGATCGATATATTTATACTACTTGAGTGATACGAGTGCTTGCGTTACGTGTGTGATTTCACTAATCAGGTACGAGAAATTATATGATGTTGATAGTCTAAATCGTTGACCGATATTTTGATTTATGTTTTCAAAACTTGATATTTGGTTTTTGGCATAAAAGTATTTTGAAAAGAAAAATGAAAGGAAATAAGATAGAAAGAAAGATTTCAGATATTTTGATTTTGATTATAAAGATAAAGAATATGTTTCCGCATCGACGCTTGATTCACGTTTTCATGCTTTGAGATTTATCAATATGTTTCCGTCGAGGTGCTTGATGATATGTTTCCGTCTCGGCACTCGAAAATGATTTTGATGTTCTTAAACCATAAACTTTGTTTCCGTCGAGATGCTCAAAAATCTATTTCTGTCACGGTGATTGATAGTTTTTTATTTTTAACCCTCTGTGGTGATTGTATATGTTTCGTTCTGTCTTTGCCAGGGCACTTGTTCTGTGGTCCAGAACATCAGAAAATGGCTGGCCCACTACTCTATCGACATGGTTCATACATTATCTGGTTAGTGTGCGCATCTCGATCAATGGACGCTCGATATGTATTTTGAAAAGTTTGTATCAAAGATTTATTTTTGATTTAAATATATTTCTATTTTGGGGGGAAAACATGATTTCAAAAAGATTACGTTTTGATTTTGATACGTTTCGATATCGTTTATGATATTATATGATATAATATATTTTCGTTTCGGTGCTTGTAAATGGTTTTTATGTTTTATAATTTGATATGATATATTTCAGCCGTGGCCCTTGTATAGGGGTCTGTCCAACTACAATGGGCCGAACCGCTATCCTCTATCGACAATGGATCCTTTCATTCATTTTCCGATCTGTGCGCATGATTTGGGCATTAGGCTCTCGTTATGTTCCGTCTAGTTGAGTTCTGATGGATGCTTGATACGAATTTACGATGATGAATTTTTAAATTGATTTTTTTTACAGTAAAAATATATTTCAAATGTGTTTTCGAAATATTGTTTTTGAAAGAAATTGTTTTACGTTTTCCATTTTAATGATGACAGAGATTGAAAGATTTCAAACTATCAACATCATAAGAGTACTATGATTATATGTCACTTATGGCTGTGACATGGATGTATTTGTTGATATAAAAGTTTATGCTCTTTATAAAAACAAGTATCTATATCTATAGTCTAGTCATGGATCTTTTGAGTATTGTTATGGTTATATATGCATTGTTTTCAGCCATACAAAGTTATATGTGCGATGGGATATGTACATATGTAAACTTTGATGTTAATAGTGTTGGAGCTGGTGCTTGAAGTGCCAATCCAAATTGTAAATTTTATTATTTATTAATAAAATAACTATATTTTCATTTCATACCTTATTAATGGTATTGTCTGCGGATTAGATTGATGTATAGATATGCTAAGAATGACATCAACCTGAAAATAGTCTTGTAGTAATACTGGACACTAGGTGGTTCGACACTGTGATAAGTATTACTATTGTAAATTATTCTTAAAGTATATATATTCATAGTCGTCAGTTTTGAAATACGGTCGAATTCCTATAACCTAAAAGATTAGCACATATCGTATATTGGAATTGGAGTTCCAATGGTTTAACCCAATGTACCATGAGTTTTGAAAACATATATAGACATGTGGGTATTAATTGGACCAAATACTGAATCACTTACAGGTGATTTCTAATAGTTAGAAGTACCCACCACCGTCAATAGGAATCTCCTAGAGTCGAGTAGCATATGTAATCCTTTGACTATAGAATAACATTGATTTTGTATGAGATCCTTCATAATTTGATGCCATGTATGTAAGAAAACATTCATGGTCTGGCCTCTAGATGTTCGTTTGTATGGACCGATGCACTCAACAATCAAGTACAAAGCAAGATTGGATCCGTCGGCCCGTATGCGTACCATAAGAGGTTTAGGTATCCATGTGAGTAAAGTAACGATTCTTAAAGCTTTGGCCAAAGTCGATCACCTAGGGTGGATCGCATCAGTTATGAAGAATCATGGACATGTCGATATGAGATGTGCATCTCAGAAACTTGACGGTGTTGTGGGACACAGAAACTGGGTGACGCATGCTGTCCCGGGCTCGCGGCCCGGTCGGGAGTACGGAGTAGCTACGGGGGACTAAACCGGAGAATAATGGAGTCGCCACCCGGTGTGAACCGGGAAAATGAGATTTAAGGCCGCACTCACCCCTCGTAAGGGAAGACCTCAAACCGTTGGGTTCGGAATGGTCCCTTACACATGCCACTTGTAATGAAAGGATTTATGTAATAATTTAATCAGGCTTAAGTAGCACTTATTTCAAAGAGTATCATGCTTCTAAATTCACATGTACAACATAAAACTTACACATATATTTCACATCTAAGATTGCATGCTTGGAAGTACATCAAATGAGCGACAAACATACAACTTCATTAGCATATTATATTCAAGAAAACACAAGCACACATACTAACCACACAAGCATACATGTGAGCACCTCCTCAAGTGGTACGTGGAATTATATCCCAAGTACAAACCGTACTACCGTCCATTCGGAATTGGCTACAAAATTTATGTCTGGGTTTCCATCCGATATACCACAAGAAATAATACTCAAATGTTATCATGACATAGGTATATGAATTGTAATACATTAAACACATTGTATTCATACATGTGGGGATAACTACTAGGAAAACTATGTATGAAATCTGATGAAAAGGACTCAGTTCAGTGGGTAAGCGTTCGCGTAGCGTTTGAAAACGCGTTCGAACGGTAAATAGAAGGTTCGTATTCCTGTAGCGTTCGAGAACGCATTCAAACGAAACCAGACCTGATGCATGATAAGACTAAGAAAGTGCGTGTGCGTTCGCGTAGCGTTCGAGAACGCATTCGAACGGTAAATAGAAGGTTCACGTTCGTATAACGTTCGATAATGCATTCGAACGGAACCAGACCTGATGCATGATGAGACTAAGAAAGTGCGTGTGCATTCGCGTAGCGTTCGAGAAAGCATTCGAACGGTAAACAAAAGGTTCGCATTCGTGTAGCGTTCGAGAACGCGTTCGAACGGAACCAGACCTGATGCATGCAACACAAAGAATAAAGACAACAATGTCAAGCTTAGTATGTCCGATTAAACGTATCTTGCATTCAACCGAACACACATCAACCGGCGCGGCAAAGCATCGTGGTAAAGGGCTTTAACCCTTCCCCATAGGGGATCTTTCTTTGCACTTACTAAGCCCATGCGCTCGATTGAATCACGCATACAAAGAATTAAAAAAACAATAATATCAGACTTAGCTTGCCCGATTGAACGTATCTTGCATTCAACCGAACACACATCAACCGGCGCGGCAAAGCATCGTGGTAAAGGGCTTTAACCCCTCCCCATAGGGGATCTTTCATTGCACTTACTAAGCTCATGCGCTCGATTGAATCATGCATACAAAGAATTAAAAGCAACAATATCAAACTTAGAATGCCCGATTGAACGTATCTTGCATTCAACCGAACACACATCAACCGGTGCGACAAAGCATCGTGGTAAAGGGCTTTAACCCCTCCCCGTAGGGGATCTTTCATTCCACTTACTAAGCCCATGCGCTCGATTGAATCATGCATACAAAGAATTAAAAGCAATAATATCAAACGTAGTATGCCCGATTGAACGTGTCTTGCATTCAACCGAACACACATCAACCGGCGCGGCGAAGCATCGTGGTAAATGGATTTAACCCCTCCCCATAGGGGATCTTTCATTCCACTTACTAAGCCCATGCGCTCGATTAAATCATATGTAAATAAGCAACTTGCAGAATTCAAGTGACGAAAAATAAATAAATAAATCAAAGCAACATGAAACAAAAGAAGGTGCCATTTACTCAAGCGATACGTGGAGTTGTATCCCAAGTACAGACCGCACTACCGTCCATTCGGATTCGGCTACGGAATTTATGTCTGGGTTTCCATCCTATATACCGCAAGAGACGACACTCTCATTCATCCACTACCACAACACGCATCATACCCACAAGATTCACAAATAATTAAAATACAGTCAAAATAAATAACAAAAAATCAACTAAAGATGAGTATGGAAAGTACCTCACGTCTAACCTTTTTGCCAACTTCGGGCTTGCGTTTCACAGACGTCGAAAAGGGTACAGCTCCTCAACTCTCCGGTTCACTGGTTTAGCGTCCTAGCTCCTGTTTTGCTATTTTGCTTGCCGTTCGGTCTCCGTTCTGTTGCTGTTCGGTCTCCGTTCTGCTGTTGTTCGGTCTCCTTGCACTTCACTGTTCAGGTCACTGTTTTGACGTTTCAACGAACTGTTTCGGTGTTTTTTGTGGTTTTTTAGTGTAGTTTTGTGATTATTTCAAGGATTATAAGTGCAGTTATGTTACTGTTTTAAGGGTTTTTAGGGACTGTTTTGGAGTGGTTTGGGCTGCTGTCCAGCGTGTTTCAATGGCTGTTTGGGGTGTGTTTGGCTTCTGTTTGGAGGTAATTTCGTTGATGGAGGGCTGCTGTAGGGGAGATTTTCGGTGATGGGTAAGAGGTTTAGGAGGGTGCTGTTTTCGGTTATGGAGTGGAGGAGATGAGGGGAATGGTTGTGTTCTTCCTGTTGCTATTGCCGTGAGTGGCTAAGGCTCTTGTGTTGTATTTTTTTTTGAGTTATCTGTATGATGAGCTAGAGATGCATGTCTTGGTTAGGGGTTGCTTATATAGAGAATGGCTATGGCTCTACCTTGTCTCACAAGAGGGATTTTGGCATTAAAGAGAGATATGATTGGTGTTAGACAAGGAAAGCAAGAGATTTGATGGGGACAAAATTTGTTTAGATTCGGAAGCAATAATTTAATTGTTATGATTATTTTAATTAGGCATGACATCTTTTTAATTTAGTATTGTGATTTGTTTGGTTAGGAAGTTATCATATTGATTTACCTTATATGTCTGATTATATTTTATGTTTTATTTTAATTGGTAAATGGTTTTAATATTTTATTTAATTCAATGTTTAATTTAATAAATTGGGATTTGTTTTATGGGCTTTTGGTGGGCTAATTGGGCTGGGGTGCGTGTTGGTTTCTATAATATGTCCCAAGGAAAGATTAAGCATTCATGAAATACAACAAAGAATATATATAAAAGACGAAGTATGGCGGAATCATACTTACAATGCTTTGTTGATGAAGAAAAACAAACCAAATGGAAGCTCCAAGGTGGATGACTTTCGGCCAAGGAAGACAAGAAGAAGGAAGCTCCAAGCTTTGTGTATTCCTTGCTCTATGATGGTTTCCCTATCACCTCTTTTGATCCCTTGAAGGTGCTAGCCTTGTATGTTCCAAACAATAACCTTTTCTTCAAGCTTTTGGCAACCAAAATGAAGAAGATGAAGACCAAAAACTGCATGCAATTTTCGGCCAAGTGAGAAGAAGAGAGTTTTTTTTTCTTTTGTTCTTATGATTTTTGATACCAAAAATCAATTTATATTTATGCCATAATATTTATTAAATAATAATAAATCTATGACACAAGCCATGCAAAGGCTTAGAGTGTCAAACACTCTAATTCCATGCATAACATTTGAGTGAATCACACACTATCACCATGCAATGCATCATCAATATAATAAACATATAATGACATGTGTCATGTGGGCCCCACACGTTTCCAAATGAAAGTGGGCCCACGTGCACTCACGCGTTCGGGTTCGATATTTCCGAAATACCGAACTTGCGTTGCGACGTTAATTAAATCGAATTTAAATAAATAATCGCTCCTAGCGAAATTATTATTTACGTCGCTTACGAATTAATTCTAAATTAACTCGTATGCCCGAATTAAAATCTAATTTTAATTTCGCGTCGAAATCGAATTTCAATTATTATATCGAATATAATAATTTTACTGATTAATTCCAAATTAATCGTTCTCTCTCTAAATAAGGCACTTTATCCGAGATAAAGTTTCTCCGCAATTAATCCAAGATTAATTAAGTTCGAATCAAATATCATAGGTGAATCTTCAGGAAGCGACCCAAGAGATCTCCGGATATGTTGGCAGTGAATACGGTCGTCGGATAATCCGAACACGCACGTACCTCGTACTACGTTCTTACCGATTCACAAGACAAGGTTGGCTTCTAGCAAAGCGCCATGCCTACCCAATTCTCCAGAAATATTCTTATAGGAATATAAGATCTATATCAAGCGTAGTAGTATACCGTAGTATTGCGTACATCGATCCAGTATCGGATGATCACATGCTAGGCCTGGGGCTGGAGATGTGTCTGCCCCGTACGAAACATATATCGGACATCAAGCAACTAGTCTCTTTAAATCGGACAATCCTGACCTTGTCATATTGTCCCGACGGTTGCAACCTTTTATAGAGTACTAGTTCTGTGTCCTGCGTGATCATCACCTCCATATGTCTGAAGCGATACTTCCATCTTGACATCACATCCAGTACACTACGATTCTCGATAAACCCAGAAGAGGTGTACACAGAACCGGTTAAGGTCCCCAACCACCAAAACCAAAGTTTACCGATTGTCGCAAGTACTAGCGATGTAAGTCTCAGGTTAAGACCATATACACCTACCCTGATGCGGCCTCCCATAGACACGCAGACATACTACCAATGGGATTCCGCGGGGTCTATCCAGAGCGAAGCTGTTTTCCGTACCATCGGTAAAACACAACCTCCTATCGCACTTGCATAAGTATCCAATACTTAAATATATGAGAACTATGCCGTTGTGCCCTCACAACGTGCACAAGCGCAATACTAGTCTATTCCGCATTATCGATGTCCAGTCTCGATAATACTACGACTAGGGATATTTAATGATTAAACCTTTGGGGACTGATACTGTCTCATATCATTCTCAGTCCAGGTACTAATCATATGGACTTTCGCCATTTATAACTCAAAGTAAATAATATTACAAAACGGCAAAAGGCAATTTCATTATCACATAGTTAATTTTGTACAATAATACAATATCATTTACAAACAGTGACGCTATGGGACATAATGTCTAACAATCTCCCACTTGGCCTATAGCCAGTCACTCAAGCATCTAATACCCGAACTATGTATGTGTCGTTCAAAAACTTGCTGTAGAACAGCTTTCGTCAGCGGATCTGCAATGTTGTCATCTGATGTGACCTTCTCGACTTTTACATCGCCACGATGTATAATCTCCCGAATCAGATGATAACGTCGAAGAACATGCTTGGACCGTTGATGAGACCTTGGTTCCTTAGCCTGTGCTATAGCCCCGTTATTGTCACAATACAATGGAACGGGCTCAGCTGCTAACGGAACTACTCCTAATCCGATTAGGAACTTTCGGATCCAAACTGCCTCCTTTGCTGCTTCAGATGCAGCGATGTACTCCGCTTCTGTTGTTGAATCGGCAACAGTATCTTGCTTGGAAGATTTCCAGCTCACTGCTCCGTTATTCAAGCAAAAAATGTACCCGGATTGCGACTTGTAGTCATCCTTGTCGGTTTGGAAACTTGCATCGGTATACCCAGATACCGCAAGTTCTCCACCTCCATAAATTAAGAAAGCATCCTTAGTTCGTTTAAGATACTTAAGGATATTCTTAACTGCTATCCAGTGACCTTCACCTGGATCGGCCTGATAGCGACTGCACATGCTCAAAGCATATGAGACATCAGGTCGTGTACATATCATGGCATACATGATCGATCCGACTGCCGAGGCGAACGGTATCCGACTCATGTGGTCTCTCTCTTCCTGAGTCTTAGGACACATGTCCTTAGACAGAGAGGTACCACGTACCATTGGAACCAATCCCCTCTTGGATTGTTCCATGTTGAATCTCTTCAACACTTTATCAATGTATGTACTCTGGGAGAGTCCAAGCAGCTTTCTAGATCTATCCCTGTAGATCTTTATTCCAAGAATAAAGGCTGCTTCTCCCAGATCTTTCATGGAGAATTTTAATGAAAGCCAAGCTTTCACCGACGTTAGCATGGGAATGTCATTGCCTATAAGCAATACGTCGTCGACATAAAGGACAATAAAAGTAAGTGCTCTCCCACTAACCTTCTTGTATACACAAGGGTCATCTGCGTTTTGCACGAAATCATATTCTTTTATGATCTCATCAAAACGCTGATTCCATGACCGTGATGCTTGCTTCAATCCATAAATGGATCGATTTAACTTACAAACCTTGTTTGCAAGTCTAGGTACGATAAAACCGTCAGGCTGTTGCATATAAACATCCTCCAAAAGGTTTCCGTTAAGGAAAGCGGTTTTAACGTCCATCTGCCATATCTCGAAGTCGAAATATGCAGCTATTGCAAGCATTATCCGAATGGATTTAATCATGGCAACGGGTGAGAAGGTTTCGTCATAATCAATACCATATTGTTGACGATACCCCTTCGCTACAAGCCTAGCCTTGTACGTTTGTACGTTGCCATCCATGTCGGTCTTCTTCTTGAAGATCCATCTGCATCCAATAGGCTTTACGCCTTCTGGTGCATCAACCAGTGTCCAAACTTGGTTGGCGTACATGGAATCCATCTCGGACTTCATGGCTTCTTGCCATAAAGCGGAATCGATATTTTGTATCGCTTCCTCATACGTAGCCGGCTCATTATCCTCAATAAGATTAATATCTATATGAGGTGAGATCAGGAACCCATACCTCTCAGGTACTGTTCTGACTCTCTCCGACCTACGCGGTCCTTGTGTATGTGAAGTTTGTGGTACAGACTCATCCCGGATGGTCTGTTCTTGTTCCGTCGTTGATTCATTGCCAGGAACAGTATCACTACGATCTTCATCGAGTTCTACTTTCCTCCCACTTACCACTGCATTTAGGAATTCCTTCTCAAGGAAAACCGCATGTAGAGCAACAAATACTTTGTTCTCTTGTGGGTAATAGAAGTAATATCCTTTGGTTTCCCTAGGATATCCAACGAAAAGGCATTTATCAGATTTGGGTTCAAGTTTGGTGCCTTCCAAACGTTTAACATATGCCCAGCATCCCCAAATCTTTAGGAAAGAGAAACCTGGTTTCCTTCCTGTCCATATCTCATATGGGGTCTGTTTAACAGACTTCGACGGTACCTTATTCAAAATAAGTATAGCACTGTTTAATGCGTATCCCCAGAAGGATATTGGTAGCTCAGTGCGACTCATCATTGACCTCACCATGTCCAACAAGGTGCGGTTTCTCCGTTCGGACACACCGTTTAATTGCGGTGTTCCAGGAGGAGTCCACTGTGAAAGAATACCATATTCTTTCAAGTAATCTTGAAACTCATAACTTAAGTATTCGCCACCACGGTCTGACCGTAATGTCTTAATACTCTTCCCTGTTTGTTTCTCCACTTCGTGTCGAAACTCTTTGAATTTCTCAAAAGTTTCCGACTTGTGTCTCATAAGATACACATAACCGTAACGAGATGCATCATCTGTAAAGGTTACGAAGTAGTGAAATCCACCTCTAGCCTGGCTAGACATGGGCCCGCATACGTCAGTATGAACGAGAGCTAACAGTTCTGTGGCACGTTCACCTTTACCGCTAAAAGGTGATTTAGGCATTTTGCCTAAAAGACAAGATTCGCAGACGTCATATGAATTGGGATCAAATTCGTCCAAGTACCCACTCTTTGAAAGTGTGGATATGCGAGTCTTGTTGATGTGTCCTAGACGACAATGCCACATATAAGCTTCATCTTTTAGATTACTCCTTTTGAGCCTTTTGTTTGTCATTTTAGGAGATTCATTTATATTCAAAATATAAAGACCGTTATTTGCAACAGCTGTGCAAATTTCTGCATCATTTTTATATAAATAACACCCAGTGTTCCTGAATACAAAAGTGTAACCCTGCTGGGTTAACAAGGATACAGATATAATATTCCTAGTTAAACTAGGTACAAAATAACAGTTCAAAAGTTTAAGTTCATGCCCTGAGGGCAGTACTAAAACAAAAGTCCCTACGGCCAAAACAGCAACTGGTGTTTCGTTTCCGACCCGTAGATCCATCTCCCCTGATGCCAGCACCCTGCTATCATGCAGATCCTGCACATCAGTACAAATATGAGCACCACAACCAGAATCAAAAATCCAATTTTTAAAACTAGAAGTATTCATATTTATCTCAATAACAAACATACCAGAGGCAATGGCCTTGCCAGCCTTGATATCCTCCCTCTGCACAATGCTCATTCGGCAGTCACGTTTCCAGTGACCCCTCTTGCCGCAGTTGAGGCAGATGTCGCGAGATTTGTCCTTTGGCTTCCTAGAAGCCACTGTCAACTTGCCTTTACCCTTCTTCTTGAACTTCTTCTTCCTTGCACCTCCAATTGCCTTGGGGCCACCCTTTGGCGCATGAGAGGTCAATGCAAAATGCGCCTCGCGCTTGCTCCCCTTTAGGAGTTCCCTTTCGGACTCCTTCAGCACAGACAACAACTCTCCAAGAGTGTCGTCAGTATCCATCAACTTATAGTTGATATGATTTGTTTCCAAGTATCAGGAAGTGACTGCAAGATCATATCTATAGTCAGCTCAGCCTCCAAGACTATTCCCATATTGGCCAACTCATCAATATCGGCGATCATTTGAGTCCCGTGGGCTTCAACTGATGCGCCGTCTGTCATCCGGGAGCGGAAGAGTTTCCTTACTAGCTCGTACCTCTTCATCCGCTTATTGGTGCGGTGAAGATCACGCAATCTTGCCATCATGTTATAGGGATCCAAGTCCCTATTCTGGCGTCTGAAATGCTGAGTCATTGCAGCTAGCATAACTGACTGAGCTTGGTCACAATCATCACTATGAGTTTTCATAACTCTAGCTCCAGTGGCTCAGTGGGTTTAGGCGGGAGAGGTCTCTGAATAGTATACAGTATCCTCTCAGCCCCAAGCACTATCTTGAGGTTCATTTCCCAGTCGGCAAAGTTTGTCCCTTTGAAGACATTATCGCCCATGATTATGTCGCGGATATTACCTTTGCCAATCATCTTGACAACTATAGTCCAACTATAAAGTCAACGATGTTATGGGTACAGTCAAACTGTTACATATAAAAATAACAATATATTAGTCCAACTAATTATTTAAAATATTGACGAAATAATTTTGAAAGACGCGTAAGGCTAAATATCTGAATGAAATTGCAAATTCAATAATAGCCTCCCACTATTTTCTTCAAGTTTCTAACCCTCTGTAGACAACTCGGGAAATCGAATTTCCTAGTGGGCTAGGATCCCGTTAAATAACACACAACCTTGACTTTGGCCAACAAATTGTATGATATTTAACTAGGTAGATCTCGAAGATCAATTGGATCCATCCAATTCCTAGATCCGGTTAGGTGGACATCCAAGTCCGAAACATATATATCTAATACATATGTCAATGTATCTAATACATTTTCCTAACCATTTCCTCTGAATCAACTAGCCTTGGCTTTGGCACAACAAACCTAATGATTCCAGTTAAGCGGGACCCATTGACAAGGAAAATTTCGTAATCAATGTCGATGGACAAGAAGTGATCTTGACTTTGGCCAAAAATCACAACTTGGACAGGACACCGATGGGAACAAAACTCTCATGATTCAAACACATCCTCATTGACAAAGGTCTTGACTTTGGCCAACAAACCAATGCCAATTTCGGATCTTGAGAAAGAATCATTCACGGAAGGAAAATCGCTTAATATTGTTTGAGGGATTTTTGCGTAATTGGCAACCAATTAATTTATCTTTGTTAGGTCTCATCATCATACACCCTTAAGCATGCTTCTAAAACATCATAAAGCGCGTAAAGTAAAGTAATAGTGATATGCGGATGGATATATAAACAACTTGTTCCTAGAACAAATCACTCCCTTTCCTCTCCCCGTTAGCACTATTCTACTTCTACCCAATTACATAATACAATAAGAGAAACCTCATTTACATTGAGGGGAATTAGGTGAGAAGAGAATACAAAGAGATAAAGAGATAAGGCTGGACACGCAGGTCCAATTTATAAATTCCAAATTTACAATAATTTCTAAAATTACCCTTTCCCTTCTAATATCCATCCGATATACACTATTCATTCATCACATACATATATATTCAAACAAGACATGCTTTTACAACCAATCTAATCCAATTAATTAGTCTTTGTTAAAGTGATCATCCAATGTTCAAACAACGGTTTGATTTTGCGCGAGTCCAACTCGATTGAGAATAAGTACATAAGGTACGAATTCGCGAATTATATCGAACTACTATTAAATCTAATTTAATTCGTATTCAATACTAATTCAATTATTTAATTCCAAATTAAATGTTTACACTTTTAATGTGCTTTAAAGACTTAGATTCTAAATCCAATTCTATTGGGTCTCAAAGCCCAACTAACATCCAATGTTTAATTTAATTCAAGTCAAATGGGCTTTCAATTGATTTATTAAGGCTTGGGCTTTGGTCAATGTGGGTCATACCCAATTACCAAGCCCAAATAAGGAATCACCCTTAAGTGCCATAAAACCAATTTCAAGCCCATAAGGCCCAATTAAATTATTAAAGCCCATTATATTATATTTGGACTTAATGGAGTGATTTAGGCCCAAATTGGATCCAATCCATTTGGCCCAAATCTACTTGGTCCAACCAAGCCCATTATGCCCAAATACAATATTAAAAGCCCAATTCACCAATTAAGCCCATTAATTAAATTTTAATATTCCAAACATTAAAGTCCAATTAATTAAAGTGTAATACCAAGATTAATATATTAAACCAAATATTTCAAAAAATACCCATTTAATTTTAATCATGTATTGTTCAAAATAAATGTCCAACATTAATTTTAACAAAAAATCAACTCCTTTACATGTCTTATGTATTCGGCCAAGGTGAGTTTTTGTGTCGATTTGTTTTTCAATCCGATTGAATTACTAATCTACGTTCCGTACACGTTCTAAGTCATCCAATGATCTTAAACAAAAAAAATCCAATCCACTCCAAGTAGCAACACATTCGGCCAAGGCATGAGTTTGGGGAAAAATCATCCAATGCATTTTTCATAAAATTGATTCCATATAACATCATGTTATATACATGCAAGCATACTTATTAATCAAATTTCACAAGAACATGCTTATATCAATTTCTTCATGCCATTCGGCCAAGGTGAAGATTTGGGGAAAAATCATCCAATGCATTTTTCATAAAATTGATTCCATGTAATATCATTCTATATACATGCAAGCATACTTATTCATCAAATTTCACAAGAACATGCTTTTATCAATTTACCACACCCATTCGGCCAAGGTCAAAATTTTGGGGAAAAATCATCCAATGCATTTTTCATAAAATTGATTCCATGTAATATCATTTATATACATGCAAGCATACTCATTCATCAAATTTCACAAGAACATGCTTCAACCAATTTTGTCAAATTTTAACCTAAAGTATTTCATGCTTAACCATGGCTCATGATACCATTGTTGGTTTCTATAATATGTCCCAAGAAAGATTAAGCATTCATGAAATACAACAAAGAATATATATAAAAGATGAAGTATGGCGGAATCATACTTACAATGCTTTGTGATGAAGAAAAACAAACCAAATGGAAGCTCCAAGGTGGATGACTTTCGGCCAAGGAAGACAAGAAGAAGGAGCTCCAAGCTTGTGTATTCCTTGCTCTATGATGGTTTCCCTATCACCTCTTTTGATCCCTTGAAGGTGCTAGCCTTGTATGTGCCAAACAAAACCTTTTCTTCAAGCTTTTGGCAACCAAAAGAAGAAGATGAAGACCAAAACTGCATGCAGTTTTCGGCAAGTGAGAGAGAAGAGAGTTTTTTTTTCTTTGTTCTTATTGATTTTGATACCAAAAATCAATTTATATTTATGCCATAATATTTATTAAATAATAATAAATCTATGACACAAGCCATGCAAAGGCTTAGAGTGTCAAACACTCAAACTCCATGCAAACCTTTGAGTGAATCACACACTATCACCATGCAATGCATCATCAATATAATAATACATATAATGACATGTGTCATGTGGGCCCCACACGTTTCCAAATGAAAGTGGGCCCACGTGCACTCACGCGTTCGGGTTCGATATTTCCGAAATACCGAACTTGGTCGCGACGTTAATTAAATCGAATTTAAATAAATAATCGCTCCTAGCGAAATTATTATTTACGTCGCTTACGAATTAATTCTAAATTAACTCGTATGCCCGAATTAAAATCTAATTTTAATTTCGCGTCGAAATCGAATTTCAATTATTATATCGAATATAATAATTTTACTGATTAATTCCAAATTAATCGTTCTCTCTCTCTAAATAAGGCACTTTATCCGAGATAAAGTTTCTCCGCAATTAATCCAAGATTAATTAAGTTCGAATCAAATATCATAGGTGAATCTTCAGGAAGCGACCCAAGAGATCTCCGGATATGTTGGCAGTAAATACGGTCGTCGGATAATCCGAACACGTACGTACCTCGTACTACGTTCTTACCGATTCACAAGACAAGGTTGGCTTCTAGCAAAGCGCCATGCCTACCCAATTCTCCAGAAATATTCTTATAGGAATATAAGATCTATATCAAGCGTAGTATACCGTAGTATTGCGTACATCGATCCAGTATCGGATGATCACATGCTAGGCCTGGGGCTGGAGATGTGTCTGCCCCGTACGAAACATATATCGGACATCAAGCAACTAGTCTCTTTAAATCGGACAATCCTGACCTTGTCATATTGTCCCGACGGTTGCAACCTTTTATAGAGTACTAGTTCTGTGTCCTGCGTGATCATCACCTCCATATGTCTGAAGCGATACTTCCATCTTGACATCACATCCAGTACACTACGATTCTCGATAAACCCAGAAGAGGTGTACACAGAACCGGTTAAGGTCCCCAACCACCAAAACCAAAGTTTACCGATTGTCGCAAGTACTAGCGATGTAAGTCTCAGGTTAAGACCATATACACCTACCCTGATGCGGCCTCCCATAGACACGCAGACATACTACCAATGGGATTCGCGCGGGGTCTATCCAGAGCGAAGCTGTTTTCCGTACCATCGGTAAAAAACAACCTCCTATCGCACTTGCATAAGTATCCAATACTTAAATATATGAGAACTATGCCGTTGTGCCCTCACAACGTGCACAAGCGCAATACTAGTCTATTCCGCATTATCGATGTCCAGTCTCGATAATACTACGACTAGGGATATTTAATGATTAAACCTTTGGGGACTGATACTGTCTCATATCATTCTCAGTCCAGGTACTAATCATATGGACTTTCGCCATTTATAAGTCAAAGTAAATAATATTACAAAACGGCAAAAGGCAATTTCATTATCACATAGTTATTTTGTACAATAATACAATATCATTTACAAACAGTGACGCTATGGGACATAATGTCTAACATCTCCCACTGGCCTATACCAGTCCCTCAAGCATCTTAAACCCGAACTATGTATGTGTTCGTTCAAAACGCTTTGTAGACCAGCTTTCGTCAGCGGATCTGCAATGTTGTCATCTGATGGTGACCTTCTCGATTTTACATCGCCACGATTGTATAATCTCCGAATTCGATTGATAACGTCAAGACACATGCTTGGACCGTTGATGAGACCTGGTTCCTTAGCCTGTTTCTATAGCCCCGTTATTTTCACCATACAATGGGAACGCCGGCTCAGCTGCTACGGAACTACTCCTCATAATTCCGATTAGGAACTTTCGGATCCAACTGCCTCCTTTGTGCTTCAGATGCAGCGATTGTACTCCGCTTCTGTTGTTGAACGGCAACAGTTATCTTGCTTGGAAGATTCCAGCTCACTGCTCCGTATTCAAGCACAAAAATGTACCCGATTGCGACTTGTAGTCATCCTTGTCGGTTTGAAACTTGCATCGGTATACCCAGATACCGAAGTTCTCCACTCCATAAATTAAGAAAGCATCCTTAGTTCGTTTAAGATACTTAAGGATATTCTTAACTGCTATCCAGTGACCTTCACCTGGATCGGCCTGATAGTGACTGCACATGCTCAAAGCATATGAGACATCAGGTCGTTGTGTACATATCATGGCATACATGATCGATCCGACTGCCGAGGCGAACGGTATCCGACTCATGTGGTCTCTCTCTTCCTGAGTCTTAGGACACATGTCCTTAGACAGAGAGGTACACGTACCATTGAACCAATCCCCTCTTGGATTGTTCCATGTTGAATCTCTTCAACACTTTATCAATGTATGTACTCTGGGAGAGTCCAAGCAGCTTTCTAGATCTATCCCTGTAGATCTTTATTCCAAGATAAGGCTGCTTCTCCCAGATCTTTCATGGAGAATTTTAATGAAAGCCAAGCTTTCACCGACGTTAGCATGGGAATGTCATTGCCTATAAGCAATACGTCGTCGACATAAAGGACAATAAAAGTAAGTGCTCTCCACTAACCTTCTTGTATACACAAGGTCATCTGCGTTTTGCACGAAATCATATTTTTTATGATTCATCAAAACGCTGATTCCATGACCGTGATGCTTGCTTCAATCCATAAATGGATCGATTTAACTTACAAACCTTGTTTGCAAGTCTAGGTACGATAAAACCGTCAGGTTGTTGCATATAAACATCCTCCAAAAGGTTTCCGTTAAGGAAAGCGGTTTTAACGTCCATCTGCCATATCTCGAAGTCGAAAATAGCAGCTATTGCAAGCATTATCCGAATGGATTTAATCATGGCAACGGGTGAGAAGGTTTCGTCATAATCAATACCATATTGTTGACGATACCCCTTCGCTACAAGCCTAACCTTGTACGTTTGTACGTTGCCATCCATGTCGGTCTTCTTCTTGAAGATCCATCTGCATCCAATAGGCTTTACGCCTTCTGGTGCATCAACCAGTGTCCAAACTTGGTTGGCGTACATGGAATCCATCTCGGACTTCATGGCTTCTTGCCATAAAGCGGAATCGATATTTTGAGGATAATGGGTTCCTGATCTCACCTCATATAGATATTAATCTTATTGAGGATAATGAGCCGGCTACGTATGAGGAAGCGATACAAAATATCGATTCCGGAACTACAACTAACAACGGGGGCACCTCGACCTAACATCACTGACTATAGGGACCTCGCCCTCGAACTGATGATGTATTGGGCACCTCAACCCGGAACTACAACTGACAACGGGGGCCTCGCCCTCAAGCTGATATGGGCCTCGCCCCTTGGGACTCATCCCAAAAACTGAAATTGCGCTGACGCTGGTTGGCTCATTTCTACCGCTTTCTCTTTTCTTCGAACCTGCGAACACAAAACGAAAACAAACACGAAGAGAATGCAATGTTACGTGTATGCATGAATGATTTTCTTATTCCGTTAGGTTAGGTCTTCTGCTAATTCCCGTGGTGACTTCTCGGTCTTCTCTCCCTCAGGCAAAGTGTTGCTTCAACCTGTCTACGTTGATCGGCTCGGTGAACTCATTTCCTTCCAAGTCTGATAACCTCACTGCCCCATTTCCCATTACCTTCTGCACTATGTAAGGTCCTTCCCAGTTTGGTCTGAATTTTCCTCTCGGATCTTTCATCGACGGCCTCGACTACTTAAATACCAAATCACCTTTTCTGATCTTGGTGGGACGTACTTTCTTGTTGAATGCTCGGGCTAGTCTCTTCTGATAGAACTGCATGTGATACAAAGACTTCGTTCTCTTCTCATCCATTAGTGCTAACTGATCAAACCTCTGTGCGGCCCAATCCTGTTCCGGTAATTCTGCCTCTGTTAATACCCTCATAGACTGTATTTCCACTTCTACTGGCAATACTACTTCCATTCCATAGACCAAAGAGCAAGGTGTGGCCCCTGTTGCTGTTCTTACTGATGTTCTGTACCCCCACAAAGCATACGGTAATTTCTCGGCCCAATCTCTGTAATTTTCTGTCATCTTGGCTAAAATTGTCTTTATAGTCTTGTTGGCTGCCTCAACTGCCCCATTTGCCTGCGGCCTGTACGGTGACGACTTGTGGTGGCCTATCTCATACCTCTGTAACATTGCCTTCGTCTCTCCTTGAAACTGGACCCCGTTGTCTATCACTACATGATGCGGCATACCATACCGACAAATGAGGTTCCGAGCTATAAACTTTGCCATCTGCTTTGCTGTAATATTACGGAATGATTCGGCTTCCACCCACTTCGAGAAGTAATCTACTGCCACTACTATGAAGTGATGCCCATTTGATTCATTCGGTCGAATTTCCCCAATCATATCAATCCCCCATGCTGAGAAAAGCCACAGCTCTGACAACCCGTACAATTCTGTGTGCGGTAAGTGATTCAAATTACCATGTTCTTGACAGTCATGACAGTGCTTCACCATCTTCGCGCAATCTGTTTCCATGGTTGACCAATAAAAACCTTGTCTCACTATCTTGCGGGACAGATTCAACCCGTTCATGTGCGGACCACATACCCCGGCGTGTATTTCTTCCATTACATGCTGAGATTCTTCCTTTCTCAAACACTTCAACTAAATACCGTTTGCTTGCCTCTTGTACAGTTCCCCTTTTAAAATCACATACTGGGAAGCTAACTTCTGAATGGCTATTCTGTCTTTTCTGCCTGCCCCTTCCGGGAGTTCACCATGTTCCAGATACCTCTGAATGTCATAATACCAAGGTTTACCGTCGTCGACCTCAACTTCCAGAATTCTTTCTATCTCATAAACAGGTTTGCTTGCTGTTGTCAGTATCAACGGTCTAATCACTAACTTTTCTGGATTTTCCCAAGTCGCTGCAAGTGTAGCCAATGCATCTGCCATCTGATTCTCTTCTCTCGGTAAGTGCTGAAACTTACACTCGGGGATAACCTGTGCCAACTTTCTGAGGTGAAAAAGGTAAGGTTTCAACCGTTCTTCTTTCAATTCCCATTCTCCTCGCATTTGCTGGACCACCAACATAGAATCTCCGTAGACTTCCACACTCCCGGCCTTCAAGGCTATCAATGCTGTCAAACCAAAAGCACATGCTTTAGACTCGGCCATGTTATTAGTCACTCTGAATGTCAACCTCTTGGCTAAAGGCAAAGTCTCTCCCTCGGGGGTCACTATCACGATCCCAATTCCGGCTCCCTTGTAATTCACTGCTCCGTCAAAATGCATCTTCCATCTCTGGACTGTTATTGCTTGGATCTCTTCATCTGGAAATTCAAACTTATACTGATCCCCCTCAACAGGTTGCATTGCCAGAAACTCTGCTACTGCTCGCCCTTTGATCACTTTGGAGGTGAGATACTCAATGTCAAACTCTGTCAGCAATACCAACCATCTGCCCAATTTTCCCACTAGTGAAGGCACCGAATGAAGATACTTCAGAGGATTCTCCTTTGCCACTACCTGGATCTTGTATGACTGGAAGTAATGTCGCAACTTTCTGGAAGCCCATACCATTACAAGACAGATCTTCTCAACCTACTGATATCGAGTCTCTTACGGGAGTATCTTCTTACTCAGATAGTAAATGGCATGTTCCACCCCTGTCTCATCTGCCTGTACCATCATTGCCCCCAGTGCTTCTGATTCTATAGCCAAATACAATATCAAAGGTCTGCCCGGTCTCGGAGGTTTCAATACAGGTGGCTTTACCAAGTACTCTCTGATTCTGTCGAAGGCTGTCTGACACTGTTCATTCCATCTCACTGGCTGATCTTTTCTCAACAGTTTGAAGATAGGCTCACATACCGATGTCAACTTGGCAATGAACCGACTGATGTACTGAATCTTCCCCAAGAATGCTCTGACTTCTTTTTCTTTTTTCGGTGCAGGCATTTCTGTGATTGCCTTGATCTTTTCAGAGTCTACCTCTATTCCGCCCATTCCCATTGTATGACCAAGCAATTTCCCTGATGTCACCCCAAACACACATTTCTTAGGGTTTAGCCGCAGGTTGTATCTGTCAACTCTCTGAAGAAACCTTTCCAGTGCTTCAATATGCCCAACCCTTGTCTCTGATTTCACCATCATGTCATCTACATACACCTCAATCTCTTTGTGCATCAAGTCATGGAAAAGTGTAGTGGCCATCTGCTGATAAGTAGCTCCCGCATTCTTAAGCCCAAACGGCATTACCTTGTAACAATAAGTACCCCACTCGGTAACAAATGTTGTCTTGTGTTTATCTTCCTCAGCCATGAGAACCTGGTTGTAACCTGAAAACCCATATGCAAATGAATACATAGCGGATAAAGCCGCGCTATCAACCAGAACATCTATATGTGGCAAAGGAAAATCATCTTTCGGACAAGCTTTGTTGAGATCTCTGTAGTCTACACACATTCTGACCTTCCCATCTTTCTTCGGTACCGGTACTATGTAAGCCAACCATTCAGGATACTTTACGACTTCCAGGAACCCCACATCTAACTGTTTCTTAACTTCCTCTCTGACTTTCTCAGCCCATTCTGGTCTCATCCGTCGGAGTTTCTGTTTTATTGGTCTCATATTCGGATAAGTTGGTATTGTGTGCTGGGTAATATTTCTGTTTACCCAAGGCATGTCCGCATAGGACCAAGCAAATACTTTGGCATATCTGACCAACACTTCTTCTAGTTTCTCCCTCTATTCGGAGGTTACTTCACTTGCAATCAGAATTTCCTTGGGGTTCTCAAGTGTACCCAAGTTAAATGCAATAGTTCTGGCTGAACTGATATCAGATATGCTTGATTCGTGTAGTGTAAATGGAAATGACTCAGGCAAGTAAGCAAAAGAGATGTCTTTATTATTGGATAATGCGGAAGTACATTCAAACAAATCAAGAAGGTAAATGTCTTCATCATCTATAGACACTTCTTCCTCTGCAATCGGATCTTCCTCAGGCTTTTCGTCCTCTCCCAGAGTCAGGCTCTCCAACTTCATCAGTTCTTCCTCCCAATTCTCTTCTTCTTTCTCCATAATTTTTCAACTATCGGCTTCTTACCCAACATATCCTGGAAGATCTCAAACCCAGGTACCACAATTCCATTAACTTCCACAGGCTCAGGCTCCCCTTGATATCCTGAAGCTTTCACAAAACATTCCATCAGTTTCAGGCCCTTTTTCTTGACATTTGGCTTTTCTTCATCAGACTTGTACCCCAAACCCTTCCGAGTAGTCTGTCTTCTGAAATCTGGCAATTTTGAACCTTTACCCGGCTCAAACTTCATTTTCTCCATAATCCTAGCCACCCTAGGATCCACCCACTCCTCAAAAGTAGCTGACACCTGAAACCTCGTGAAATGTTGTATCTCCAAGGCAGCCATGACATTATCTAACTCAGCCCGGATAGTGACAACTTCTCCCTCATATGGGAACTTGATCATCTGATGCAAAGTGGAAGGCACGCCCCCAAGTTTGTGAAACCAAGGCCTTCCCAACAATAAGGCGAAAGTAGCCGGGATGTCCAGTACTGTTAACTCGACCTCATCTTCAATCGGTCCTACCTTGACCATAGCCACAAAGGTACCCTCAACTCCCCTTTTACTGTCATCATAAGCCTTAATAGTCATACTGGAGGGGTCAAAGTCTGTTGCTTTCATACCCAATCTCGCCAGAATTTTCAGCGGGCACACATTGATGGATGAACCGTCATCCACCATTACACATGAAGTTCTCTTGCCCCTCACCTCAGCCCTGATAAATAGAGGCCTGTTATGATTTCTCCCCTCCGCCGGGAGTTCATCCTCAGAAAAAGATATCTGCAAAGCTTCCTTCTGAACCGACCCAACAAATATTGCAGGGTTGGCGTCTTCCGATACCACAATCTTGCTCAAGGCCTCAACCATAGTCTGCCTATGCTCCCGAGATGCACATAACAGTTCCCAGATACTCACTTGTGCTCTAGTCTTCCTCAATTGCCTTAGCACTATATCCCCCTCAGTATTTTCTGCAGTCTCAACCACTTCTGTACCATCTGTCAAAACTTCCTTACCCTTTTCCGCCATATCATTGTAGAAACGACCACTGCGCGTCATTCCCCTTACTTCTTCCTCATCACTGCTAGAGAAATCAAGCCAAAATTTTTTCCCCTGCTCAAACTCATCTTCACTAGTACTATCCCAGATTCCCAGGCAAAAGGCTTGAGGGTGAAAGGATTTCAGGACAAGGTCTTCTAGGAGGCCAGAATTGATCATATAGGCTGGTGGTGGTACGGCACGGTAGTTGGGTAAGGGGTTTCTGTGTGTGTCAGGCTGTTCTGTTTCTGGGTCAGGTATTTTCTTGGAGTCTATCAGGTCTTGGATTTCATGGCGGAGTCGGGCGCAGTTGTCGGTGTTATGGCCCTTTTGTTGGTGAAAGTGACAGTAAAGGCTTAGGTTATAATGTGATGGTAGAGGATTGGGTAATGGTTTGGCTTCCAAGGGTTTTAAGAGCCCTTGCCTCTTCAATTTCTCTAGCACCTTGGACATGGGCCTTCCCAAATTGGAAAACTGCCGGTTCCGGATAGCAGCAATCTCAGCAGAAACGGGCTTTGCTCCCGATGTTCCCCCAATGGGCCTCCTGTTCAGACCATAGAATTTTCTGTTTTCCGCCTCTTCGTCTTCAATTTCCATGACAGTCTCCCTCAACTGCCGAAAGTTTGTAATCATGGAGGTCATCCTCCTCAACTTGCTGTAAATGGAGGGCCTGGTGCCCTTGATAATCATTTTAATCTGGTCTTTCTCCGAGGGCCTAGTCTGCATCTTCAATAACTGACCTCTCCACCGGTCCACATACTCCTTAAAAACTCTCCTCCGCTTTCTGCTTAACATTCTCCAGATCACGGAGTGACAGATCGATCTCTAGGTCAGTGACATACTGCTTCAGGAAAGCATCGGCCAACTCCCTCCAGTCTTCCTTCACTTTCTTCTCCAAACTGTGGTACCATACCACAGGAGCTCCTTCAAGCGACATTCCAAACATTTTCTGCACTTGGCGCTGAGATAAGCCAACTGAACTCATGACTGATACAAACTGTCAGAGATGCACCCTTGGATCCCCATTCCCGTTAAACTTAGCCATATCAGGCATCTTGAACTATGCCGACAACTGTTCCTCGAAAGTCAGTGTGTCATAATCCAGCAAATCCTCATTCTTACCCCTCATCTTGCAGGTAACCGACTCAACCTGATCCCGAAGTTTCTGTAACTCTGCCTGAGACCCAGATACTCTTCTTGCTGCATACTCTGCCATATCATCATCAAAAGTGGGGATATCATCCCCCAACCCATTCGGAGGCTCCTCACACCTTACATTCTCAGAAATTCCCCCAGCACGGGGCACAGCCATACCAGCCACAGCAGTAGTCAAAGCTTGCAACTGTTCAGTGACCTTGGCGAGACTGTTCTCTAACTGATCCATTCGGGATACCTCATTACCAGATTCACTCATGACTGTTATTGTTCTTTTAATGAGCCTTGTCCCTTCTCTAACCCAAACGGTATCTATGATGTCTTTTTGAGACATAGAGGGTGTTAACATGATATATGTATGCATGAGGTGCATGAGATGCAGGTAACATATATAACATACTAAATTAAAATTTTCAAACAAATCGGACTGTTATCATTTTATAAGCTTTCGGGCTAATTGTTATAGGAGTGAACTCATCCCAGTTTAAATGGCCCAACGAGTCCACATCTCATGACAAAGAGCCCGAATAAATCCAAATGGTAATGTTCCGAACACAAGCACAAAGTGGCCCATCCACACTTAGAAGCCTTTGGCCCAACCGTCATAAAATACGTTCTTGTCCCAGTTTAAGTGGCCCAACAAGCCCATATCTCATGACAAATGGTCCAAATGGATCCAAACGACGATGTTCTCACACACAAGCATAAAATATAATGCAAAAAAAAAGTAATAATTTCTACGGAATGGCCCATCAACATTTCAGAAGCTTTGGGCCCAATGGTCATACGGGTGGGTTCGCAGGAGTATAGACAAAGGCTCCCACCGGTGAAGGATAGCTCACAACTAGGTCTCCCCATTCAAGGGTTTGAGCGACCAAGTGAACGCACCCTTTTTTATACACTAAGGTACGTGCCAATGAGCTATGGTGTGTGACGGACTGTCAAATGGATTTCCCGTTGTAGATTCCCCAGAGGGAAGGTGGAGCGACGCTCACTTAAATACCCAAGCCTCTTAGGCTCTTATCGCTTGGTGTCAGGAATAAACAACGAGTCCTCTAAATTAGTCCATCACAATAGGCTACGGGTAGATGGCTATATAGGTGCCTTCACAGCTTTTCCTTCTAGAAAGTTAGTGAATGAAGGAAGACACCCAACCATTACCTAGCCTTAAAATGCCTTTGATTAAACCCCCATTTTATCCACTATAGACACGGTCAATTAAAACATAAATCCAAACATTACAAGACAATATTCAGGGCCGATTCTCTATCCCCAGTGGAGTCGCAAGACTGTGGGACACAGAAACTGGGCGACGCATGCTGTCCCGGCCTCGCGGCCCGGTCGGGAGTACGGAGTAGCCACGGGGGACTAAACCGGAGAATAATGGAGTCGCCACCCGGTGTGAACCGGGAAAATAAGATTTAAGGCCGCACTCACCCCTCGCAATGTGAGTTCAGAATGGTCCCTTACTCATGCCACTTGTAATGAAAGGATTTATGTAATAATTTAATCAGGCTTAAGTAGCACTTATTTCCAAGAGTATCATGCTTCTAAATTCACATGTACAACATAAAACTTACACATATATTTCACATCTAAGATTGCATGCTTGGAAGTACATCAAAGGAGCGACAAACATACAACTTCATTGGCATATTATATTCAAGAAAACACAAGCACACATACTAACCACATAAGCATACATGTGAGCACCTCCTTAAGTGGTACGTGGAATTGTATCCCAAGTGCAAACCGTACTACCGTCCATTCGGAATCGGCTACGGAATTTATGTCTGGGTTTCCATCCGATATACCACAAGAAATAATACTCAAATGTTATCATGACATAGGTATATGAATTGTAATACATTAAACACATTGTATTCATACATGTGGGGATAGCTACTAGGAAAACTATGTATGAAATATGATGAAAAAGACTCAGTTCAGTGGGTGCGCGTTCGCGTTTGGGTTTGAATTGTAAACAGAAGGTTCGCGTTCGTGTAGCGTTCGAGAACGCGTTCGAACAGAACCAGACCTGATGCATGATAAGACTAAGAAAGTGCGTATGCGTTCGCGTAGCGTTCGAGAACGCGTTCGAATGGTAAATAGAAGGTTCGCGTTTGTATAGCGTTCGATAATGCGTTCGAACGGAACCAGACCTGATGCATGATGAGACTAAGAAAGTGCGTGTGAGTTCGCGTAGCGTTCGAGAACGCGTTCGAATGGTAAACAGAAGGTTCGCATTCGTGTAGCGTTCGAGAACGCGTTCGAACGGAACCAGACCTGATGCATGCAACACAAAGAATAAAGATAACAATGTCAAGCTCAGTATGTCCGATTAAACGTATCTTGCATTCAACCGAACATACATCAACCGGCGCGGCAAAGCATCGTGGTAAAGGGCTTTAACCCTTCCCCATAGGGGATCTTTCATTGCACTTACTAAGCCCATGCGCTCGATTGAATCACGCATACAAAGAATTAAAAAAACAATAATATCAAACTTAGCATGCCCGATTGAACGTATCTTGCATTCAACCGAACACACATCAACCGGCGCAGCAAAGCATCATGGTAAAGGGCTTTAACCCCTCCCCATAGGGGATCTTTCATTGCACTTACTAAGCCCATGCGATCGATTGAATCATGCATACAAAGAATTAAAAGCAATAATATCAAACTTAGTATGCCCGATTGAACGTATCTTGCATTCAACCGAACACACATCAACCGGCGCGGCAAAGGATCATGGTAAAGGGCTTTAACCCCTCCCCGTAGGGGATCTTTCATTCCAATTACTAAGCCCATACGCTCAATTGAATCATGCATACAAAGAATTAAAAGCAATAATATCAAACGTAGTATGCCCGATTGAACGTGTCTTGCATTCAACCGAACACACATCAACCGGCGCGGCGAAGCATCGTGGTAAAGGGCTTTAACCCCTCCCCATAGGGGATCTTTCATTCCACTTACTAAGCCCATGCGCTCGATTGAATCATACGTAAATAAGCAACATGCAGAATTCAAGTGACGAAAAATAAATAAATAAATCAAAGCAACATGAAACAAAAGAAGGTGCCATTTACTCAAGCGGTACGTGGAGTTGTATCCCAAGTACAGACCGCACTACCGTCTATTCGGATTCGGCTATGGAATTTACGTCTGGGTTTCCATCCTATATACCGCAAGAGACGACACTCTTTCATTCATCCAATACCCACAACACGCATCATACACACACAAGATTCAATAAATAATTAAAATACAGTCAAATAAATAACTAAAATCAAATAAAGATGAGTGTGGAAAGTACCCTCAGGTCTAACCTTTTTTCCAACTTTCGGGCTTGCGTTTCACGGACGTCGAAAAGGGTACAGCTCCTCAACTTCTCCGGTTCACTGGTTTAGCATCCTAGCTCACTGTTTTGCTGTTTTGCTTGCCGTTCGATCTCTGTTCTGTTGCTGTTCGGTCTCCGTTCTGCTGCTGTTCGGTCTCTGCTTTGCTACTCACTGTTCAGGTCACATGTTTTGACGTTTCAACGAACTATTTCGAGTGTTTTTCGTGGTTTTTTAGTGTAGTTTTGTGTGGTTATTTCAAGGATTATAAGTGCAGTTTATGTTACTGTTTTAATGGATTTTAGGGACTGTTTTGGGAGTGGTTTGGGCTGCTGTCCAGGCGTGTTTCAAGGGCTGTTTGGGGTGTGTTTGGGCTGCTTTTTGGAGGTATATTTTTGGTGATGGAGGGATGATGTATGGGGGAGATTTTCAGTGATGGGTAGAGGTTTAGGAGGGTGCTGTTTTCGGTTATGGAGTGGAGGAGATGAGGGGAATGGTTTGTGTTCTTCCTGTTGCTATTTCCGTGAGTGGCTAAGGCTCTTTGTGTTGTGATTTTTTTGTGAGTTATCTGTATGAGCTAGAGGATTCATGTCTTGGTTAGGGGTTGCTTATATAGAGAATGGCTAGGGCTATACATTGTCTCACAATGAAGGGATTTTGGCATTAAAGAGAGATATGATTTGGTGTTAGACAAGGAAAGCAAGGGATTTGATGGGGGACAAAATTTGTTTAGATTAGGAAGTCAATACTTTTAATTTGTTATGATTGATTTTAATTAGGCATGACATCTTTTTAATTTAGTATGTGATTTATTTGGTTAGGAAGTTAATATATTTGATTTATCCTAATTAGGTATGATTATATTTTATGTTTTATTTAATTGGTAAATGGTTTAAATATTTTATTTAATTCAATGTTTAATTTAATTAAATTGGGATGTGTTTTATGGGCTTTGGGGGGCTAATTGGGCTGTGGTGCGAGGCTAGCAGCAAAACCAAAAACACCGACGCCGTTCGAACGCCAATTCGAACGCTTCACGAACGTCCGTAATCTGTCTGACGTTCGAACGAAGTAACGAACACAGCACTAACGAAGACAGTGAACTTGTGAAATGAACTTGATGACGTACTTATTCTGAATTTCCCCTTCTGACCTCCGTTTCCCGCAATATCCTTAGCTAAAAAGGTAGTGCCTCCAACTGAGACTCATCATCGGGTTTCACATGCGAAAATGCAATGCCTACAGGTGTATTTTATGCTTCCTAAGCACAATTCAGATAGCTTATGATAGAGGGATTGTTAAACATATGTGATGACCTTGACTTGTATAGTTCAGAAGGGTCGTTCGTGTTCTTCGCGAATTCGGAGGTGGCCAAATTGCGTACATATTATATAAGTTTATAAGATGAACTTGTCTGATTTTAGAGAGTCCTAATATGAAGTGTACTCGTTGAGTACTTGGGTAACCGATTAATTTTGATAAAAGATAATATTCGATATTATAATTATCAACCAAGATAATCAAGTGTCATTGGATAATATTGATTATTTACTTTGGCCTAATTGGATTAATTCAATAATTACAAAATGACTTAATTATAAATCTTAATTATCTCTACCATTTGAGGATATTATAGTAATTGTGAGTATGTAATAATATTTGGTTTTGTCTTGAGTTAATTGGATTAAATCAAAGTGATAAATATTGAACTAATTCATTTCCTAATCATTGTCTTGATTTAATTGGATTAAATCAAAGTGGTAGACAATAGAGATTAGTCACACATAATTATACATATTCGGACAAATTAGATTAAGCCCACATAATAGTTGATTATAACTTTTATTAATTAAAAATTACCTAAGTTTTGCTATAAATAACAAGCTTCAGGAAGATTTTAATTAATTAAAAGTAAAAGCTTGAGAAAGCTAAATATAAACAAGATTTAGAGAAATTAGCCTAAGTTAGTGAAGAGTTTAGAGAAGCTTTGTGAGATCTCTTCAACATTTCAATTAGGAGAAATTCAGATTGGATATTGGAGTGAAGCTTGCTAGCATTGGAATCAAGATTGGATCTTAGAGTCAAGCTTGCTAACTTTGGAATTTCTCCACAATATTTCAACAAGGAGAAGTAGATTGGATCTTTGATTCAACCTTGCTAGGTAAATTTGATCTTCTCCAAAAGTTATATTTTTCATTAATGAGACGTATAGTATTGAATTATGTATTAGATACATAACGTTGAAATTAGGCTAATTAATTGTGTTAGGATGCTTTGGACGTATAAACACAATATGCTTGTAATTGGGTTAAATTTTTTATACTAGACATAGATAAATAATTAGTGTTTGGACCACTAGATAATAGCTTAGAGTTAAGGCTACCATTCTAGAATCACTTGACCACCTTTGGGTGACCTATAATTGTTCACGAGTCATTTCATTGTGGGATTCTAATTTGGTTTGTGTTTTGGATTCAAAATTTACGCAAGTGCGTATTTAGAATAAATTTATGTTTTATAAAAAAATATTTGATATTTTGAAAAAATTTATTTTTGTTCTATAACATTTGTCGATGTTGGTTTTGATGTTTAAATTAATTTTGGGTGTTTTGAAAGTGTTTAGAGAATGTTATAAGCAATTTGGGTTAAAAATCCTAATTCTTTCAGCTCTATGTTTCCAAAGAACTGAAGGCAAAAGTTGAACAAGCATTTGAAAAAAAAAAATATGTGCACACTCGATGCGCGCATGCACTTGTAACATCCCGAGGTATTTTATCATGTGGAAACATACCAGACCCGCTTACAAAGGACTTACCTCCTAAGTTATTCGATAAACATATGGATGAGATGAGACTATGGTACCATCCAGACTGGCACTAAGCAAGTGGGAGTTTATTGGAGTTGGTGCTTTAAGTTCCAATCAGAATTTTACATTTTATTATTTATTAATAAAATAACTACATTTTCATTTCACACTTTATTAATGGTATTATCGTTATGCGAATTAGATTGATGTATATATATGCTAAGAATGACATCGACCTTAGAATAGTCTTGTAGTAATACTAGACACTATGTGGTCCGACATTGGGATAAATATTATTATTATAAATTATTCTTAAAGTATATAAATTCCTAGTCGTTGGTTTTGGAATACGGTCGAATTCATATAACCTAGAAGACTAGCACACATCGTATATTGGAATTGGAGTTCCAATGGTTTAACCTGATGTACCATGAGTTTTGGAAACTCGTATAGACATGTGGGTATTGGTTGGAGCAAATACTAAATGACTCACAAGTGATTCATAATAGTTGGAAATACACACCATCGTCAATGGGAATCTCCTCAAGTCGAGTAGCATATGTAATCCTTTGACTATATTATAATATTAATTTTGTGTGAGATCCTCCACACATTGATGCCATGTATGTCATAAACCTTTCATAGTCTGGCCTCTAGATGTTCATTGTGTATAGACTGATGCACTCAGTAATCAAGTGCGAAGCAAGATAGGATTCATCGGCCCGTATGTGTACCATAAGAGGTTTATGTATCTATGTGAGTAAAGTCACAATTCTTAAAACTTTGACCAAATTTGGTCACCTAGGGTGGATCGCATCGGTTATGAAGAATCGTGGACATATCGACATGAGATATGCACCTCGAAAACTTGACGGCGTATTCTATGTTTCCTAATTACAATTTGAATAGCCTACGATGGAGAGACTGGTAAACATATGTGATGACATCGACTTGTATAGTTCAGCAAGGTAGTTCGTGTTCTTCGCGAATTCAGAGGTGGCTGAATTGCATACATATTAGCTAAGCTTATATGACGAACGTGTCTGAACTTAGAGAGTCCTAGTGGTACGTGGAGTTCTATCCCAAGTATATACCGCACTACCGTCCATTCGGATTCAGCTACTGAATTTATATCTGGGTTTCCATCCGATATACCGCAAAGGATAATACCACATATAGGCATTAATGCAATGTAAATAACGAAATAATAAAATAAAGCATATGCGGATAATGAACAAATAAAATAAAGGCGAAGTAAAAAAATAAATACTAAATTAAATACAAAATACTAAAATAAAAATAAATAACAAGAAAAGATAAATAACGAAACTAAATGCGGAATAATGAATAACAATAAAAGTAAATAAAAATAAAAGACAACATAATAAAATAACCATAAAGATAAATAAATATATAAAAATGATAAACGACAAAATACTATAGAAAGAAAATGTGACCAAAAGATTTGGTCGTCTTTGATATTGGACCTCGCACAAAATATAGTAAAGGGTTCCCTCAGGTCTTACCTTTTAAGTTGCTTACTTGGAAGTGCGTTAGGCCGTCGCCGGAAGAATTAAAAATTGCTATTTTTTTAGTTTGTTGATTCGATGTTTCTGCTCACTGTTTCTGTAGGCACTGTATTTTTGCATGTAAGACCTGATGATGAGTCTCATTTGGAGGCACTACCTTTTAAGTCGCGGGAGCCGCGGGAAACGGACGTCGGAAGGGAAAAAGTCTTTTTTATTAGATTTTAGTCGCTTGTTTAGCTTCAGGCTCGCTTGTTGGACCACTGTTATTAAAATACACCCTTAGCCTTGGCCCAAAACTACACCAAGCCCAATACAAAAAATAATTAAAACATTTAAAATGCATGTCCCAAATTAAATTAAATTAAATTAAAGTTAAATTAATTTAAGGTAAATTAAAACACAATTAAAACCCATTAAAATCCAACACAAATTAAATTCCAATTTAAATTAAATTTAAACAAATTAAATTTAAATTAAATTTAAATAATTCTAATACCAAAATTAAAATAAATCAATTCATAATTTAAAAATCACCTACCAAATTTAAAGAAATTCCCACAAAAAAAAAATATAATTATTCTTTCCCTAAATAAACTAATCACATCCGCCCTTACTAAGTTGATTTTTTTCCTTATTCATAAACCCATGCAAACCCTAATTGTGCAACTATATAAACAATAACAAATTGCAACCCTAATCGTCTCTCAGATTCACGGCACCAATAAAACAAAACAAAGAAAAACCTAAACAACCTCAAAAACCATACACACAACAACCATTCATCTCCCTTAAACATGCCCTCGCCATAGCCCTCCACTCGTCTAGCCTTCATCAATAACTCTTCAACAGCCACAAAATTGTCCTCTACGTCAACCAACCCTAATAGCACAACACGTAACCTTCATTACCAAAACCCTCTACTCAGCCACCTAGCCTTCACTGCCACCTAGCCTTCACGCACTTAGTAACCTTCAAACGCAAGCCATAGCCCTCACACTTGCCCCCTTCAATGCCGCCATCAACCTTCAAACGTAATCCCTTTAACGCAAGCCACTAGCCCACTCAAAGCCATCTACCCATTTTACCCCACGTCCATATCCAGACACACACAACAAACCCTCCTATTGCCGCATCTTCCAAGCCCTCATCAACCCTTTGCATTATCGTGAAGCAGTCCCCACAAAGCTGTTAGACATTATGTCCCATAGCGTCACTGTTTGTAAATGATATTGTATTATTGTACAAAATTAACTATGTGATAATGAAATTACCTTTTGCCGTTTTGTAATATTATTTACTTTGATATATAAATGGCGAAAGTCCATATGATTAATACCGGATTGAGATGATATGAGACAGTATTAATCCATAAAGGTTTAATCATTAAATATCCCTAGTCGGAGTATTATCGAGATCGGACATCGATAATGCGGAATAGACTAGTATTGCGCTTGTGAGGGCACACAACGGCATAGTTCTCATATATTTAAGTATTGGATACTTATGCAAGTGCGATAGGAGGTTGTGTTTTACCGATGGTACGGAAAACAGCTTCGCTCTGGATAGACCCCGCGGAATCCCATTGGTAGTATGTCTGCGTGTCTATGGGAGGCCGCATCAGGGTAGGTGTATATGGTCTTAACCTGAGACTTACATCGCTAGTACTTGCGACAATCGGTAAACTTTGGTTTTGGTGGTTGGGGACCTTAACCGGTTCTGTGTACACCTCTTCTGGGTTTATCGAGAATCGTAGTGTACTGGATGTGATGTCGAGATGAAAGTATCACTCAGACATATGGAGGTGATGATCACACGCAGGACACAGAACTAGTACTCTATAAAAGGTTGCAACCGTCGGGACAATATGACCAGGTCAGGATTGTCCGATTTAAAGAGACTAGTTGCTTGATGTCCGATATATGTTTTACGTGGGGGCAAACACATTTCCAGCCCCAGGCCTAACATGTGATCGTCCGATACTGGATCGATGTACGCAATACTACGGTATACTACGCTTGATATAGATCTGATATTCCTATAAGAATATTTCTGGAGAATTGGGTAGGCATGGCGCTTTGCTAGAAGCCAACCTTGTCTTGTGAATCGGTAAAAACGTAGTACGAGGTACGTACGTGTTCGGATTATCCGACGACCGTATTTACTGCCAACATATCCGGAGATCTCTTGGGTCGCTTCCCGAAGATTCACCAATGACGTATGATTCAAACTCGATTAATCTTGGATTAATTACGGAGAGACTTTATCTTGGATAAAGTACTATAAATAGAGAGAGAACGATTAATTTGGAATTAATCGTAAAATTATTATATTCGATATAATAATCGAAATTCGATTTCGACGTGAAATTAAAATTAGATTTTAATTCGGACAAACGAGTTAATTTAGAATTAATTCGTTAGCGACGTAAATAATAATTTCGCTAGGCGCAATCATTTATTTAAATTCGATTTAATTAACGTCGCGATGTAAGTTCGGTATTTCGGAAATATCGAACCCGAACGCGTGAGTGCACGTGGGCCCACTTTCATTTGGAACGTGTGGGGCCCACATGACACATGTCATATTATGCATTATTTAATTGTGATGCATTGCATGGAGATAGTGTACAATGCACTCAATGGTTTTGCATGGAAATTGAGTGTTTGACACTCTAAGCCATTGCATGATTTGTGTCATAAGTTTATTATTAATTTAATAATATTATGGCATAAATATAAATTGATTTTTGAAATCAAATCCCTCACTCTCCTCTCTTTCCTCTTGACCGAAACTGTGAAGTTTCACAGCCCTCTCCACTTTCTGTTTTTGTTGCAAAAACTTGAAGAAATTGTGTGTTTTGTTTGGAACATAAATTCACACACAAGGCTAGCACCTTCAAGGGATCATACAAAGGTGTTATGGGAAACTAATTCTTGAGCTTGGAAGGATCAAAGAAAGCTTGGAGCTTCCCCACTCACCTTGGCCGAAACCTTCACTGCACAAAGGAGAAAATTTTCATTTCATCAACGCATCCGCATTCCGATCTTTGTGAGTATGATTCCGCCATACTTCATCTTTTAATATATATATTCATTGTTGTATTTAAATGCTTAATCTTTCCTTGGGACATATAATAGAAACCAACAATGGTATCATGGAGCCATGGTTAAGCATGAAATACTTTAGGTTAAAATTTGGGTAAAATTGATTGAAGCATGTTCTTGTGAAATTTGATGAATGAGTATGCTTATATGTATGTAAAATGACATAATATGAAATCAATTTTATGAAAAATGCATTGGATGATTTTTTTCCCCAAATTCATGCCTTGGCCGAATGTGTTGCTACTTGGAGTGGATTGGAATTTTTTGTGTTTAAGATCATTGGATGACTTAGAACGTATACGGGACGTAGATTAGTAATTCAATCGGATTGAAAAACAAATCGACAGAAAAAACTCACCTTGGCCGAATGTTAATGGACATGTAAAGGAGTTGATTTTTTGTTAAAATTAATGTTGGACATTTATTTTGAAAAATAGATGATTAATAAATTAAATGGGTATTTTTGAATATTTGGTTTAATATATTAATCTTGGTTTTACACTTTAATTAATTGGACTTTAATGTTTGGAATATTAAAATTTAATTAATGGGCTTAATTGGTGAATTGGGCTTTTAATATTGTATTTGGGCATAATGGGCTTGGGTGGACCAAGTAGATTTGGGCCAAAAGGATTGGATCCAATTTGGGCCTAAATCACTCCATTAAGTCCAAATATAATATAATGGGATTTAAAAATTTAATTGGGCCTTATGGGCTTAAAATTGGTTTTTATGGCATTAAGGGTGATTCCTTATTTGGGCTTGGTAATTGGGTTTGACCCACATTGACCAAAGCCCAAGCCTTAATAAATCAATTGAAAGCCCATTTGACTTGAATTAAATTAAACATTGGATGTTAGTTGGGCTTTGAGACCCAATAGGATTAGATTTAGAATCTAAGTCTTTAAAGCACATTAAAAGTGTAAACATTTAATTTGGAATTAAATAATTGAATTAGTATTGAATACGAATTAAATTAGATTTAATAAGTAGTTCGATATAATTCGCGAATTCGTACCTTATGTACTTATTCTCAATCGAGTTGGACTCGCGCAAAATCAAACCGTTGTTTGAACATTGGATGATCACTTAAACATAGACTAATTAATTGGATTAGATTGGTTGTAAAAAGCATGTCTTGTTTGAAAATATATGTATGTGTTGAATGAATAGTGTATATCGGATGGATATTAGAAGGGAAATGGTAATTTTAGAAATTATTGTAAATTTGGAATTTATAAATTGGACCTGCGTGTCCAGCCTTATCTCTTTATCTCTTTGTATTCTCTTCTCACCTAATTCCCCTCAATGTAAATGAGGTTTCTCTTATTGTATTATGAAAATGGGTAGAAGTAGAATAGTGCTAGCAGGGAGAGGAAAGGGAGTGATTTGTTCTAGGAACAAATTGTTTATATATCCATCCGCATATCACTATTAATTTACTTTACGCGATTTATGATGTTTTAGAAGCATGCTTAAGGGTGTATGATGATGAGACCTAACAAAGATAAATAAATTGGTTGCCAATTACGCGAAAATCCCTCAATTTATATTAAGCAAATATCCTTCCATTGAATGATTCTTGTTCAAGATCCGAAGTTGGCATTGGTTTGTTTGGCCAAAGTCAAGACCTTTGTCAATCAAGGATGTACTTGAATCATGAGAGTTTTGTTGCATATCGGTGTCTTGTCCAAATCGTGATTTTTATTGGCCAAAGTCAAGATCACTTTTTGTCCAATGACATTGATTACGAAACTTTCCTCGTCAATGGGTCCCGCTTAACTGGAATCATTAGGTTTGTTTTTGGCCAAAGCCAAGGCCTAGATGATTCGGAGGATATGGTTAGGAAAATGTAATGGATACATTGACATTATACATATGTTTCGGACTTGGATGTCCACCTAACCGGATCTAGGATTGGATGAGATCCAATTGATCATAGAGATCTACCTAAGTTAAATAGCATACAGCTTTTATTGACCAAAGTCAAGGTTGTGTGTTATTTAACGGGATCCTAGCCCACTAGGAAATGCGATTTCCCGAGTTCTCCATAAGAGGGTTAGAGACTTGAAGAAAATAGTGGGAGGCTATTATTGAATTTACAATTTCGTTCAGATACTTAGCCTTACGCGTCTTTCAAAATTATTTCGTCAATATTTTAATAATTAGTTGGACTAATATATTGTTATTTTGCTTGTAACAGTTTGACTGTACCCATAACATCGTTGACTTTATAGTTGGACTATAGTTGTCAAGATGACTGGCAAGGGTAATGTCCGCGACATAATCATGGGCGATAATGTCTTCAAAGGGACAAACTTTGCCGACTGGGAAATGGACCTCAAGATAGTGCTTGGGGCTGAGAGGGTGCTGTATACTATTCAGAGACCTCTCCCGCCTAAACCCACTGAGCCACTGGAGCTAGAGTTATGGAAGACTCATAGTGACGATTGTGACCAAGCTCAGTCAGTTATGCTAGCTGCAATGACCCAGCATTTCAGACGCCAGAACAGGGACTTGGATCCCTATAACATGATGGCAAGATTGCGTGATCTCCACCGCACCAACAAGCGGATGAGAGGTACGAGCTAGTAAGGAAACTCTTCCGCTCCCGGATGACAGACGGCGCATCAGTTGAGGCCCACGGGACTCAAATGATCGCTGACATAGATGAGTTAGCCAAGATGTGCATTGTCTTGGAGGCAGAGTTGACGATTGATATGCTATTACAATCGCTACCCGATACTTGGAAACAAATCATCATCAACTATAAGTTGATGGACACTGACGACACTCTTGGAGAGTTGTTGTCCGTGCTGAAGGAGTCCGAAAAGGAACTCCTAAAGGGGAGCAAGCGCGAGGCACATTATGCATCGACCTCTCATGCGCCAAGGGCTGGGCCCAAGGCAATTGGAGGTGCGAGGAAGAAGAAGTTCAAGAACAAGGGCAAGGGCAAGTTGACAGTGGCTTCTAGGAAGCCAAAGGACAAATCTCGCGACATCTGCCTCAACTGCGGCAAGAGGGGTCACTGGAAACGTGACTGTCGAATGGGCAAAGGGCAGAGGGAGGATATCAAGGCTGGCAAGGCTATCGCCTCTGGTATGTTTGTTATTGAGATAAATATGAATACTTCTAGTTTTAAAAATTGGATTTTTGATTCTGGTTGTGGTGCTCATATTTGTACTGATGTGCAGGATCTGCAGGATAGCAGGGTGCTGGCATCGGGGGAGATGGATCTACGGGTCGGAAACGGAACACCAGTTGCTGTTTTGGCCGTAGGGACTTTTGTTTTAGAACTGCCCTCAGGGCATGTACTTAAACTTTTGAACTGTTATTTTGTACCTAGTTTAACTAGGAATATTATATCTGTATCCTTGTTAACCCAGCAGGGTTACACTTTTGTATTTAGAAACACTGGGTGTTATTTATATAAAAATGATGCAGAAATTTGCACAGCTGTTGCAAATAACGGTCTTATATTTTGAATATAAATGAATCTCCTAAAATGACAAACAAAAGGCTCAAAAGGAGTAATCTAAAAGATGAAGCTTATATGTGGCATTGTCGTCTAGGACACATCAACAAGACTCGCATATCCACACTTTCGAAGAGTGGGTACTTGGACGAATTTGATCCCAATTCATATGACGTCTGCGAATCTTGTCTTTTAGGCAAAATGCCTAAATCACCTTTTAGCGGTAAAGGTGAACGTGCCACAGAATTGTTGGCTCTCGTTCATACTGACGTATGCGGGCCCATGTCTAGCCAGGCTAGAGGTGGATTTCACTACTTCGTAACCTTCACAGATGATGCATCTCGTTACGGTTATGTGTATCTTATGAGACACAAGTCGGAAACTTTTGAGAAATTCAAAGAGTTTCGACACGAAGTGGAGAAACAAACAGGGAAGAGTATTAAGACATTACGGTCAGACCGTGGTGGCGAATACTTAAGTTATGAGTTTCAAGATTACTTGAAAGAATATGGTATTCTTTCACAGTGGACTCCTCCTGGAACACCGCAATTAAACGGTGTGTCCGAACAGAGAAACCGCACCTTGTTAGACATGGTGAGGTCAATGATGAGTCGCACTGAGCTACCAATATCCTTCTGGGGATACGCATTAAACAGTGCTATACTTATTTTAAATAAGGTACCGTCGAAGTCTGTTGAACAGACTCCATATGAGATATGGACAGGAAGGAAACCAGGTTTCTCTTTCCTGAAGATTTGGGGATGCTGGGCATATGTTAAACGTTTGGAAGGTACCAAACTTGAACCCAAATCTGATAAATGCCTTTTCGTAGGATATCCTAGGGAAACCAAAGGATATTACTTCTATCACCCACAAGAGAACAAAGTATTTGTTGCTCTACAAGCATTTTTCCTTGAGAAGGATTTTATAAATGCAGTGGAGTGGTAAGTGGGAGGAAAGTAGAACTCGATGAAGATCGTAGTGATACTGTTCCTGGCAATGAATCAACGACGGAACAAGAACAGACCGTCCGGGATGAGTTTGTACCACAAACTTCATACACAAGGACCGCGTAGGTCGGAGAGAGTCAGAACAGTACCTGAGAGGTATGGGTTCCTGATCTCACCTCATGTAGATATTAATCTTATTGAGGATATTGAGCCGGCTACGTATGAGGAAGCGATACAAAATATCGATTCCGCTTTATGGCAAGAAGCCATGAAGTCCGAGATGGATTCCATGTACGCCAACCAAGTTTGGACACTGGTTGATGCACCAGAAGGCGTAAAGCCTATTGGATGCAGATGGATCTTCAAGAAGAAGACCGACATGGATGGCAACGTACAAACGTACAAAGCTAGGCTTGTAGCGAAGGGGTATCGTCAACAATATGGTATTGATTATGACAAAACCTTCTCACCCGTTGCCATGATTAAATCCATTCGGATAATGCTTGCAATAGCTGCATATTTCGATTACGAGATATGGCAGATGGACGTTAAAACCGCTTTCCTTAACGGAAACCTTTTGGAGGATGTTTATATGCAACAGCCTGACGGTTTTATCGTACCTAGACTTGCAAACAAGGTTTGTAAGTTAAATCGATCCATTTATGGATTGAAGCAAGCATCACAGTCATGGAATCAGCGTTTTGATGAGATCATAAAAGAATATGATTTCGTGCAAAACGCAGATGACCCTTGTGTATACAAGAAGGTTAGTGGGAGAGCACTTACTTTTATTGTCCTTTATGTCGACGACGTATTGCTTATAGGCAATGACATTCCCATGCTAACGTCGTGTGAAAGCTTGGCTTTCATTAAAATTCTCCATGAAAGATCTGGGAGAAGCAGCCTTTATTCTTGGAATAAAGATCTACCGGGATAGATCTAGAAAGCTGCTTGGACTCTCCCAGAGTACATACATTGATAAAGTGTTGAAGCGATTCAACATGGAACAATCCAAGAGGGGATTGGTTCAAATGGTACGTGATACCTCTCTGTCTAAGGACATGTGTCCTAAGACTCAGGAAGAGAGAGACAACATGAGTCGGATACCGTTCGCCTCGGCAGTCGGATCGATCATGTATGCCATGATATGTACACGACCTGATGTCTCATATGCTTTGAGCATGTGCAGTCGCTATCAGGCCGATCCAGGTGAAGGTCACTGGATAGCAGTTAAGAATATCCTTAAGTATCTTAAACGAACTAAGGATGCTTTCTTAATTTATGGAGGTGGAGAACTTGCGGTATCTGGGTATACCGATGCAAGTTTCCAAACCGACAAGGATGACTACAAGTCGCAATCCGGGTACATTTTTGTTTGAATAACGGAGCAGTGAGCTGGAAATCTTCCAAGCAAGATACTGTTGCCGATTCAACAACAGAAGCGGAGTACATCGCTGCATCTGAAGCAGCAAAGGAGGCAGTTTGGATCCGAAAGTTCCTAATCGGATTAGGAGTAGTAGTTCGTTAGCAGCTGAGCCCGTTCCATTGTATTGTGACAATAACGGGGCTATAGCACAGGCTAAGGAACCAAGGTCTCATCAACGGTCCAAGCATGTTCTTCGACGTTACCATCTGATTCGGGAGATTATACATCGTGGCGATGTAAAGGTCGAGAAGGTCACATCAGATGACAACATTGCAGATCCGCTGACGAAGGCTGTTCTTCAGCAAGTTTTTGAACGACACATACATAGTTCGGGTATTAGATGCTTGAGTGACTGGCTATAGGCCAAGTGGGAGATTGTTAGACATTATGTCCCATAGCGTCACTGTTTGTAAATGATATTGTATTATTGTACAAAATTAACTATGTGATAATGAAATTGCCTTTTGCCGTTTTGTAATATTATTTACTTTGATATATAAATGGCGAAAGTCCATATGATTAATACCGGATTGATGATGAATGAGAGAGAGACAAGTATCAAGTAATCATAAAGTTTAATCATTAAATCCCTAGTCGGAGTATTATCGAGATCGGACATCGATAATGCGGAATAGACTAGTATTGCGCTTGTGCACGTTGTGAGGGCACAACGGCATAGTTCTCATATATTTAAGTATTGGATACTTATACAAGTGCGATAGGAGGTTGTGTTTTACCGATGGTACGGAAAACAGCTTCGCTCTGGATAGACCCCGCGGAATCCCATTGGTAGTATGTCTGCGTGTCTATGGGAGGCCGCATCAGGGTAGGTGTATATGGTCTTAACCTGAGACTTACATCGCTAGTACTTGCGACAATCGGTAAACTTTGGTTTTGGTGGTTGGGGACCTTAACCGGTTCTGTGTACACCTCTTCTGGGTTTATCGAGAATCGTAGTGTACTGGATGTGATGTCGAGATGGAAGTATCACTTCAGACATATGGAGGTGATGATCACGCAGGACACAGAACTAGTACTCTATAAAAGGTTGCAACCGTCGGGACAATATGACCAGGTCAGGATTGTCCGATTTAAAGAGACTAGTTGCTTGATGTCCGATATATGTTTCGTACAGGGCAGACACATTTCCAGCCCCAGGCCTAACATGTGATCGTCCGATACTGGATCGATGTACGCAATACTACGGTATACTACGCTTGATATAGATCTGATATTCCTATAAGAATATTTCTGGAGAATTGGGTAGGCATGGCGCTTTGCTAGAAGCCAACCTTGTCTTGTGAATCGGTAACAACATAGTATGAGGTACGTACGTGTTCGGATTATCCGACGACCGTATTTACTGCCAACATATCCGGAGATCTCTTGGGTCGCTTCCCGAAGATTCACCAATGACGTATGATTCAAACTCGATTAATCTTGGATTAATTACGGAGAGACTTTATATTGGATAAAGTACTATAAATAGAGAGAGAACGATTAATTTGGAATTAATCGTAAAATTATTATATTCGATATAATAATCGAAATTCGATTTCGACGCGAAATTAAAATTAGATTTTAATTCGGACAAACGAGTTAATTTAGAATTAATTCATTAGCGACGTAAATAATAATTTCGCTAGGCGCAATCATTTATTTAAATTCGATTTAATTAACGTCGCGACGTAAGTTCGGTATTTCAGAAATATCGAACCCGAACGCGTGAGTGCACGTGGGCCCACTTTCATTTGGAAACGTGTGGGGCCCACATGACACATGTCATATTATGCATTATTTAATTGTGATGCATTGCATGGAGATAGTGTACAATGCACTCAATGGTTTTGCATGGAAATTGAGTGTTTGACACTCTAAGCCATTGCATGATTTGTGTCATAAGTTTATTATTAATTTAATAATATTATGGCATAAATATAAATTGATTTTTGAAATCAAATCCCTCACTCTCCTCTCTTTCCTCTTGACCGAAACTGTGAAGTTTCACAGCCCTCTCCACTTTTCTGTTTTTGTTGCAAAAATTTGAAGAAATTGTGTTTTGTTTGGAACATAAATTCACACACAAGGCTAGCACCTTCAAGGGATCATACAAAGGTGTTATGGGAAACTAATTCTTGAGCTTGGAAGGATCAAAGAAAGCTTGGAGCTTCCCCACTCACCTTGGCCGAAACCTTCACTGCACAAAGGAGAAAATTTTCATTTCATCAACGCATCTGCATTCCGATCTTTGTGAGTATGATTCCGCCATACTTCATCTTTTAATATATATATTCATTGTTGTATTTAAATGCTTAATCTTTCCTTGGGACATATAATAGAAACCAACAAAAGCCCCCACATTCATGCCTCTCACTGCCCAGTTTAGCCGCCCCTTAGACTCCCCAAAACTGCTGCACAAGACCCCCCACTGCACACCCAAAATAGCCACTGCATTGACCTCCAAATCACGCCTGAAATAGCCCCCTGTCCAGCCCCTAAACCTACCGCAAACAGCCCCATTTACTGCCCAGGATTGCCGCAAATGTGACCCTGAAAATAGTCCAGAAAACACCCTAAATCAACCCCAAAATAGTGACAAAAACTGCCCAAAACATACCCCCAAAACAACAGCCCCAAGACCCTTTAGAAACCACCAAAATAGTCCTCTAATACACCAAAACAGTTACCAAAAAATACAGCACAAACAGCAGCAAAACAAAGTGAAAACAGCGGCTAAAACTGCAAAACAGCGAGCTAAGATGTTAATCCAGTGAACCGAAAGAGTTACGGAGTGATAGCCCTTCCGACGGCCGTGAAACGCGAGTCCGAAAGTCGACATAAAAGGTTAGACCTGAGGGTACTTTTCCTATTATTTCCATCTATCTTTTTAATTGTTTTATTCATTTTTATCGCATGAGAGTCATTTATTGGTGCATGATTGTGGCCCTTGAATAGATAGAAAATGCATGAATTGTGAAATGATGTATGTTGTGGCCCTTGAATAAAATGGAAAATGTGTCGCCTCTCGTGGTATATAGGATGGAAACCCTGACATAAATTTCATAGCCGATTCTGAATGGACGGTAGTATGATCTATACTCGGGATACAACACCACGTACCACTTGAGTAAACGGCGCATATTTCATTTTATGTTGTTTTGATTTGTTTATTATTTGCTACTTGATTTCCGCATGTTATTTGTTTATGTAATGATGAGATAAAGCGCATGGGCTTAGTAAGTACGATTAAAGGTCCTCTATTTTGAGAGGTTAAAATCCTTTACCACGATACTTTACCATGCCGGATGATGTATATTCGGTTGAATGTGAGATGTGTTCAATCGGGTATACGAAGTCCGATATTGTTGTTCTTTTTTTCTTATATGCATTGTGTTATTAGCGTATGGGCTTAGTAAGTGCGATTAAAGGTCCTCTATTTTGAGAGGTTAAAATCCTTTACCACGACACTTTGCCGCGTCGGATAATGTATATTCGATTGGATGTGAGATATGTTCAATCGGATACATGAAGTCCGATATCGTTGTCTTTACTTTTTATATATGTATTGTGTTGTTTGCACATGGGCTTAGTAAGTACGATTAAAGGTCCTCTATTTTGAGAGGTTAAAATCCTTTACCACGATACTTTGCCGCGCCAGATGATGTATATTCGGTTGAATGTGAGATGTGTTCAATCGGGTATACGAATTCCGATATTGTTGTTCTTTTTTTCTTATATGCATATGTTATTAGCGTATGGGCTTAGTATGTGCGATTAAAGGTCCTCTATTTTGAGAGGTTAAAATCCTTTACCACGATGCTTTGCCGCACCGGATAATGTATATTCGATTGGATGTGAGATATGTTTAATCGGATACACGAAGTTCGATATCATTGTCTTTACTTTTTATATATGCATTGTGTTATTTGCGCATGGGCTTGATAAGTTGGATTAAAGGTCCTCTATGTCAATGGGTTAAAAGCCTTTACCACGATGTCTTGCCGCACTTCTCACTATGCAACTTATTCTTTTGCGCATCATTGCTTCATTTACGCATGCATTACGAAGTTCCATATATTTATCTTTATCTTTGTACTCATTGTAATGAAAAGCGCATGGGCTTATGGTGTTGGACTAAAAGGTTCTCCATTTGGGGGAAGAAAAGCCTAAAAAGCTACATTTACCATGATATTTGCCGCGTCTTTCATCTATTGATTACATCATCTATCCTTGTCTTGGCTCGATCTATTATCATTGGTGTACCCATGTTATGATAGCATTTGGGCATTATTTCTCGTGGTATATAGGATGGAAACCCGGACATAAATTTCATAGCCGATTCTGAATGGACGATAGTATAATCTGTACTCGGGATACAATTCCACGTATCACTTGGAAAAAGGCCCACGTGTGTGTTCGTGTCAATTCTAGATATCTTTTCTGCATCACATCACGACATGTCTATTTTAGCATATAGTTGTCTCTTTTTACCTTATGCATTTGTATTACCTCTTTAGTTATCTATTTCCATCATGCGCTTAATTGTCTTTCCTTAATATGCATGCTTGTATGAATGTTATTTGTTTGCGCTTTTGTGTCTACCAATGTGAAATTGTATGCTTTCCGTATGTCAATTTATCTTTATGCATGAATTCGGACATAGATTATATGCAAGTAGGTTGTATGCAAATTTGGACATAGATTGTATGCAAATAGGTTGTATGTAAATATGAAAATGTGTTATATGTAAACTTAGATATGAGCTTTGTACCTATGCATGCGAACTTAGGAGTAAATTATCCTTGGAAATATGTTTCTTAGGCTTGGTTAGATTATTGCACAAATCATTTTATTACAAGTGGCATAAGTAAGGGACCATTCCGAACCCAACGGTTTGAGGTCTTCCCTTGCGAGGGGTGAGTGCGGCCTTAAATCTTTGTCCCGGTTTACACCTGGTGGCGACTCCATTATTCTCCGATTTAGTCCCCCGTGGGCTACTCCGTACTCCCTACCGGGCCGCGAGCCCGGGACAGCATGCGTCGCCCAGTTTCTGTGTCCCACAGTTTCGTTATTTCTGCTCTTAGTTTTCGCTATTTTTGGGCTGCTCTGGTGATATATGGGCTATTTTTGGTGTTTCAGGGACTATTTTTGGGTGATTTTTGGGACTACTTGGGGCTGCTGGTTTCACGTGGATTTGGTGATTATTTTGGGTGGTTGGTTTTGATTTTTTGGTGTTGTTTGGGCTGCTGGTTTCACTTGGATTTGGCTTGTCATAGAGGCTGGTTTTATGCGTTGATGATCTGCTTTTGTTGGTTTGTTTTGTGTCAATTTGGTGGCTTAGGTTGTTTTTTATTTTGGTCGGTCAGGGCTTTGTTGTTTGTTTTGGTCGGTCAGGGCTTTATTTCTTTGTTGTTTGTTTATTCGGTCAGTTTGGTTGTAGGGTCGAAGAGTGCTTGGTTGAAGAGTGGCTTAGTTGAAGTCTGAGAGGGATGTGGGTGTGTGTTGACTGTGAGTCTCTTCTTTAGTTGATGCCGTGTGAGTGTTTTAGGTTGAGAGAAGAGAGCCTTCGTTTTTTGTTTGTCTTGCCATGTGAAGCCTAGGGTTTCTCTTGGTGATTTGGTCTCCAATTTATAGTGACAAGGGATCTCATAAGCAAGGAAATAAATCAAGTATATATGAGAGATACTTTCTTAATTTATTTAGGGAACAATGAAGTGCTAATTTTGGAGTTTTTCCTTTTGGCAGTCGTTTCCCGTGACTTTCGTAACTTTTCAGGTAGTGCCTCCATATGAGCCTCATCATCGGGCTTATGTAAAAATACAGTACCTACAGTCAACCCCACTTTGATGGGGCTTTTGAAGTGTGAAACTGTAACAACCCTATCAAAGTCATGCATGCATTTTTACTTACCTGGTTCGTCGGTCGTTGCCGGATTTACCTGTTGTTCTACTGATTTTGCGAGATGCTTCGACCTATAGGATTCATTACTGAACTAAGCTGATTTGATGGTGAGGTGCTGCGACCCATGAGGTACATCCATGCGAGATGATGTGATCTCTAGGATTCATTACAGAACTGAGCTGATTTGATGACGAGGTGGTACGACCCCTGGGTTCATCACTGTGAGATGCTGCGATCTTTATGATTCATTACCGAACTGAGCTGATTTGATGGTGAGGTGCTGCGACCTATGGGGTTCATCCCTGCGAGATGCTGTGATCTCTAGGATTCATTACCGAACTGAGTTGATTTGATGATGAGGTGCTGCGACCCTTGGGGTTCGTCCCTGTGAAATGTTGGGATCTCTAGGATTCATTACCGAACTGAGCCTTAGTGAGATGGTTCCTTCCCGAATCGTTCCTGGTGTGAGATGGTTCATTCCCGAACCGTTCCTGAGTGTGAGATGGTTCATTCACGAATCGTTCCTCAGTGTGAGATGGTTCATTCCCGAACCGTTCCTGAGTGTGAGATGGTTCATTCCCGAACCGTTCCTGAGTGTGAGGTGGTTCATTCCTGAACCGTTCCTGAGTGTGAGGTGGTTCATTCCCGAACCATTCCTGAGTGTGAGGTGGTTCATTCCCGAAATGTTCATGGTGTGAGATGGTGTTTTGGTCCACCTGCGTGACTTTTCGATCCATTGGGGAGTTTTTTCTATGAAGATGATGTGCTTTGACCTCTTGGATTCTTTCCTGAAGTGCTGATAATATGGGATTCGACACGAGGATTCCTTCTTGAACTATCAAACTGATGGTGGTGAGGCATTTCGCCCCCGATTCGTCCTCATTCTCGAGGCTCTTCTCCATTCTTGGAGTTGCTCATCCTCACTGCTTTTTCTTTTTCTTCAAAGTCTACGAAAACAAAACAAAAACTATGTGCATGCGACGTATATGCATGGATGCATTCCCTATTCCTTTGGGTTTTCTTTATCCTATTGGCTTGATGTCATCTTTGGTTAGGCATTCCTTGCGCTAGAGGGTTTGATTTCATTCCTTTTAGGAATCCTTTTGGCCTTTAGGCGCCCCATTGGCCTACTGACAGTTTCCTTCTACCAATTCTATTCCGGTGATTACTCGGTTCTTTTTGGTCTCATGGCTTGAGATCCCATCGTGTCCCTTATTCATGGGGTGGTAGATTGGTCGCCCCCAATCCTGGCTCAGCTTTCTGCTCTTCGCTACCTGCACTGGGTCAACTTTCTATCTTTTACCTAAGCTGTCCTTTCAGATTTTCAACATAGCGGACTGCTCTATCTTGCTCGAGTCGCCTTTTTAGGTTTTTAACTCAGAGAGCTAAACTTTTTTTTTCTCATTTTTTGTATTGTATTTTTTTTCTGATCTGTCCTCATTCTCTATGCTCTTTGCTCGTCCTCATTCCCAAGGTTCCTCTCTATTCTTGGTGTTCTTCTTCTAGATCTTTTGACATTGGTGCAGCATCTAAGAATACAAAAGACGGGATTTATAACTGTTAGGGATATGCCCTATACCCAACTTGTGGATGGCCTATATGTACATGTATTTGTAACATTTTCATTAATTAATAAAATTACAATCTTTATTATACGTGTCTTACTTAACTTATATGAATCAACAACACTGTAATAAAGCCCTTGGAGTAATAAGACGATGGCTTCCACGCCTTATGAGAATCAATACTCTTAAATGTTCATAGTCATAGTTTTGTGAATAATCTGGGCGTTCACAAAGCAGAGAGACTAGCATGATGATATGATCCGCCCTTAAGTGGGGTAGCCGATCTCATAGGCTACTAGCGGAGATTCGTCCGCTTGGTGTATCACATGGATGCATGAGTTGCTCGTGTCCATCAAACTGACCACATAAAGTTTTCATATGGAGTGTTTATCCCATGTGTCTATGAGAACTTTCATGTATAGATATGACTAGTCCTTAGACTTGAGGTCTTTACAATCTTAAGTGTGGATCAAATTGTTGAGTTTCAATCAAGTCCCAAGGATCATATATAAGCATAAAAACGAGTGAATACATGTCAAAGGAGGTGCGGAATAAACTCACATTGATCGGTTGGATGCTACGAAGATGAAAAACGCACTGCATGTTTCTGCTCGGCAGTGAGCTGCGCGTATGAGGGGCTGCACGGTGGTGACTGGTTCGGCTCCTCCATGATTCGGCCATTGATGACCTCCATTGAAGCTCAAAGCTTCAAGCTTTCCAAGCTCACAAATTCGTTTCCCTATCACCATAATATAACCCATGTGTGTGCTAGCACTCTTATTTTGCAACAAAACACTCTCACTTGCTTCTCTTTCAATTCGGCAAACCAGAAATTTTGAGAAGATGAAACGGTTCCAAACCGTGAAGGAGAAGAAGAAGAAAAGAGAGGGAAAAGGGTTTTCAACAAAAACGTAAAAGGGGAGAGAGAGAGTGAAAAGTGTAATTAGGTTTTTATATTTTTAATTTCCAAATTTAATAATAATAACACCTTTTACCACTTTTCAAAAAGTAAAAAGTCAAAAGTAAAACATCAATCAATGTTTTCTCTTTTACCCATCACTTTTACCTATCACATCAAGTCACTTTATTAAAGTGACAACATGTCATGTCACATCACTCAAAGTGACAAGTGATTTGACAATTGATGCGACTAGCGATTTGATGCTTGATGTGACTTGCGTGCCGCACTCGAATTCGAAATACGAATGCGCTCGCAACCACTCTCGGGCTCGGGTTCGCTAATTCCAAATTAACGAATTTTCCGTCGCGTCGTAATTAAATGATTACGCCTAGCGAAATCACCATTCACGTCGTTAACGAATTAATTCTAAATTAATTCGTTCGCCCGAATTAAAATCTAATTTTAATTCAGCGTCGAAATCCAATTTCTTATAATATATTGAATATATTATTTTATCGATTAATTCCAAATTAATCGTTCTCTCTCTTTAATTAATATTTTATCCCAGATAAAATATCTCCGCAGTTAATCCCAGATTAATTTTCTCTCTCTTCTAATTAATCCCAGATTAATTAAAGTGCGAGTTATACATCATCGGTGAATCTTCAGGAAGCGACCCATGAGATCTCCGGATATGTTGGCAGTAAATACGGTCATCGGATTATCCGAACACGTAAGCACCTCGTACTACGTTTATACCGATTTACAAGACAAGGTTGGCTTCTAGCAAAGCGCCATGCCTACCCAATTCTCCAGAAATATTCTTACAGGAATATATAGATCTGTTGTTGGACAAAATGACCCATAGCGTCACTATTTGTACAGATCATGGTGTTGTTGTACAAATTAACTATGTGACAAAGGAGATTGCACTCTTATCATTTGTGATTAGATCACCTTAGATGTATAAATGATTAGAGGTCCCTATGATTTGTTCCTGGACGGAGAATGATATGAGACAGTATCAGTCCACGAAGGATTAATCATTAAATATCCCTAGCCGGAGTATTATCGAGACAGGACATCGATAATGCGGAATAGGCTAGTATTGCACTTATGCGCGTTGTGAGGGCACAACGACATAGTTCTCATATATTTAAGTATTGGATACTTATGCAAGTGCGATAGGAGGTTGTGTTTCACCGATGGTACGGGAAACAGCTTCGCTCTGGATAGACCCCTCGGAATCCCATTGGTATTATGACTATGTGTCTATGGGAGTCCGACATCAGGGTAGGTGTATTTGGTCTTAACCTGAGACTTGCACCGCTAATGCTTATGACAATCAATATACTTTAGTTGAGGTCGTCTAGGACTCTAACCGGTTCTATGTACGCCAACTGCTGGGTATATTGAGAATCGTAGAGTATTGGGTGTGATGTCAAGACGGAAGTATCACTTCAATCATAGTGGAGATGATGTCACGCAGGATACGGTATTAGTGCTCTTAAGTGTTGCGCAACCATCGGGATATTATGACTAGGTCATGCATATCCGATTATAGAGACTAGTTACCAGACATCCGACATGTGCTTCGGACGGGGCAGACACTTATCCAGCCCCAGCCCTAGCACGTGACTATCCGATACTGGGCCGATATACACAATACTTGGTATACTACGCTTGATACAGATCTTAAATATTCTTAGATGAATATGACCGGAGAATTGGGTAGACTTCGTGCTTTGCTAGAAGCCGATCGTGTCTCGTAAATCGGTAGAACGTAGTACTTGGTACGTACGTGATTCGGATACTCCGACGACCGTATTTACTGCCGAATTATCCGGGGATCTCATGGGTCGCTTCCCAAAGATTCACCGATGACGTATGACTCGTACTTTTATTAATTTGGGATTAATATGATGAGAGAGAAAATTAATCTGGGATTAATTACAGAGATATTTTATCTGGGATAAAATATCAATTTAAAGAGAGAGAATGATTAATTTGGAATTAATCGAGGAATTAATATATTTGATATATTAAACGAAATTGGATTTCGACGCGGAATTAAAATTAGATTTTAATTCGGGCGAGCGAATTAATTTAGAATTAATTCGTTAGCGACGTGAATAGTGATTTCGCTAGGCGTAATCATTTAATTACGACGCGACGGAAAATTGGTTAATTTAGAATTAGCGAATCCGAGCCCGAGATTATTTGCGAAGGCATTCGCATTTCGAATTCGAGCGCGGCTCGTCAAATCAAGCGTCAAATCGTTAGTCGCATCAAGCGTCAAATCACTTGTCACTTTGAGTGATGTGACATGACAAGAATGATTGATTGATGTGATTGATGGTGATTGATGGAAGTTGTTGAAGCATTAAGTGCTTCACTTTTTCCAAATGAAAAAGTGGTATATGGTTTTATTATTTTGGAAATTAAAAACACCTAATACATTTTTACTTTTTAACAACTCTCTCTCTCTCACGTTGGAAGCAACATTTATTCCTCTCATCCTCACGCATTTTCTTCTTGTTCTTGAGGCAGTCCACTGCCGTGAAACACAAGGGAAAATGGGGAAGCAAGTGTGGTTTTGTGGCAAAACAAGAGTGCTAGCACACTCCGGGATCAATGCGAAGGTGATAGGGAAGTCCACCCATGAGTTGGGAACCATTTCGGAAAGCTTGGAGCTTGATTTTGGTGACCAAAACCGAACCAGTGGCTGTGTTTTGCTGCTGGTAACTGCGTGAGCAGTTCATGAAGGGCAGTGAGTTCGTTTTGTTGCCCAAATCGTCGCTCAACCGCTCGATGTAAGTATTCCGTAACTTCATCGTTGTATTCACTTATGATTCATGCTTGAGTTTAGATCTTTGGACCTCTAGAAACTCTAACAATGGCATCAAGAGCTTAGGTTAAAAGCATGAAAAAGTTAGGGCTAAAATTTGGGCAAACTTGATTTTGAGCATGATAAATTAAATTGTATGGATTCATATGCTTGATTGTGTTTGAATTGAAGATTGATTAGGTCAATTTGAAGAAAATATGATTGGATCATTTTTTCCCCAAATTACTTTCTTGGCCGAAAATTGTGATGATTTAATGTCTTGGGATTTTTGATTTTTGACAATTGGATGTGTTGGAAATCATTCGGGAATATGATTTGATGTCGATTGCGGAATCAATTGGATTGAATTCGATTCGGACGAAAAATCCCCAAATTGCCAAGTATGTCATGAAACTTGAAATTGGGTAAAAATGAATTTGAGCATGTAATTATGAAATTGGATGATTAAGTATGCTTGAATATGTTTTAATTGATAATTGATTGGATCAATTTGATGAAATTATGTTTGGAACAAATTTCCCCAAAATGCTTGTGTTGGCCGAATTGATGAAGTGCCCTTATTGTCTTGGTATTTTGTTTTTGATTCATTGGATGACTTGAAAACAATTGGGGATGTTGATTTAATGTTGATTTGGATTCAATTGGATTGGGTTTAAAGTTGGACATTAAAATCCCCTTTGGCCGAGACTTAATGTAGCATGTATATGGGTTTGATTTTAATCAAAATATGTTGGACATATGATGATGATAATGAGCATGATTAATTGTATGAATTGATGTTTTAGAAATGTTAATTTGGGTGATTAATCATGATATACGCTTTAGGTAATTAAATTGTGAAATTGGACTTGTGTAATTTAATTAATTGGGCTAATTTTGGAAATTGAGCTTGAATTGTTGTTATTGGGCTTATTGGGCTTTGTTGTACAAAGTTGGGTTAAGGCAAATTGGATTGGATCCAATTGGGCCCAAAACCGTATCCATAAAGCCCAAATGCGACATAATGGACCTTTGTAATTTAATTGGGCCTAATGGGCCAAAATTAATTAAAGGCTTATGGGGTAAATCCCGGATTGGACTTTGGTTGAGGGTTTGACCCGAGTTGACCAAAAGTCCACGCCTTAAGAAATTAATTAAAAGCCCATTGGACTTTAATTAAGTTGACGTTGGACGTTAATCGGGCTTTGAGACCCGTAACAATTAAATTTGGAATTTAATTTGTAAAAGGTTTATTAATAAAGTGTGATATTTAATTTGGAATTAAATAGTGAACTAGAATTAAATACATATTAAATTGGATTTAATTATGTAGTTTAATTTAATTCTAGAATTTGTACTTTAAGTACTTATTCGCAAAAATAAGTTTGACTCGAACAAAATCAAATCGTTGTTTGAACATTGGATGATCACATAATTATCAGATTAATTAATTTGATTAGATTGATTGATAGCATGCTTATGTGAGTGAATACATGGTTGTGATGCATGAATAATGTATATCGGATGGATATTAGATGGGTGGGGCAATTTTAGAAATTGTTGTAATAAATTTGATTTATTAATTGGACCTGCGTGTCCAGCCTTATCACCTTCTATTCTTTGTATTCTCTTCTCACCTATTTCCCTCAATGTAAATGAGGTTTCTTTAGAAGTGTAGTGTAACGGGTAGAAGAAATATTTGTGCTAGCGGGAGAGAGAAAGTGAGAGATTTGATCTAGGATCAATGTGTAAAATATCCATCCGCATATCATTATTATTTTATCATATGCGCTTTATTATGTGTTTAGAATGCATGTTTAAGGGTGTATGATGATGAGACCTTAACAAAGATAATAAATTGGCTGCCAATTTGCACACGAAAAACCCTCATCAAATATCATGCGTTTTTCCTTCCAATGATTGGTTCTTGCTCAAGATCCTAGATTGGCATGGGTTGTTGGCCAAAGTCAAGCCCTTGTCCGTCGAAGATGTGTTTGAATCACGAGGCTTTGTTCCATATTGGTGTCTTGTCCAAGTTGTGGTTTGTTGGCCAAAGTCAAGACCACTTCTTGTCCATCGACATTGATTACGAAGCTTCCATGGTCAATGGGTCGCGCTTCACTGGGATCATTAGGTTTGTTGTGCCAAAGCCAAGGCCTAGTTGATTCAGAGGAAAAAGGTTAGATAATACATTGGATGTATTGGCATATATAAGATATATGTTTCGGACTTGGATGTCCCCCTACCGGATCTAGGAATTGGATTGGATCCAATTGATCTTAGAGATCTACCTAGTTAATTATCATACAATTTGTTGGCCAAAGTCAAGATTGTGTGATATTTAACGGGATCCTAGCCCACTAGGAAACACGGTTTCCCGAGTACTCGACAGAGGGTTAGAGGCTCGCCGAAAAATAGTGGGAGGCAAGAATTGAATTTGCAATACTCGTTCAATTACTCGCCATAACGCGCTCTTTATTTAAATTATTTCGTCATTAATAAATGTTAGTTGGACTAATATTTAAATTGTTGTTTTATTTAACAGTTGGACTGTATTATAGTTGATTATATATAATTGGATTATATTAATCAATATATTTGAATTAATTAATTTCAGTTTACAGTTGATTTTATAATTGGATTATAGTAATCAATGTAATTGAGGTTAATTAATTTAGATTATATTTGATTATATAGTTGGACTATTATAATCATTATAATAAATAGTACCACAATTCGTTGATTAAATAGTTGGACTATTAGAATCAAGATAGATATGAAAGATTAGTGTTTAAGACATAATCCTGGGTGAAAATGTATTTAAACGACTTTAATTTTCAATTGGGAATAAATTTTCAGGATGGTCCTGGAAACTAATTAGTTATTTTATTTGATAAAATAATATTATGCCTAAGTTCGGAGTTAAGCAAATAAGTGGAACATGATATTTGGAATATTCATGTAATGATAACTTTAGTGCTTAATCCATAATACTTGTGATATAGACTCCTTAATTTCCTTATCAGAACTAAGGATAAGATTCTTAAAGTATGATATTGAAATTGAAGGATATTCAAAGATTAGATCTTGGAAGTACTTTTAAAAATTGCAATAAATAATTCTTGGAGAATTAAAGACTATTCTCAAGGAGATAAAGTCAAAATTTGCAATTAGGCAAGTAGTGCAAGGCACACCTTACTTCAATATTCTGGAAACCCGAGGCTTGGTCAAAGGCAACTGGAATAAATACTCAAATTTATAGTCTTCTTCTCTGATAAATGACATATCCCAAAATGTCTGCACAATTGTGGCAAACGGAATCGCGAAGCGTGACTGTCTTTGGACAAAGCAGACATGAAGGAATTGGAGACGAGCAAGGCTCTGACTTCAAATATGTTTGTCAAAATTATGTTCATTACTAGTATTAAAATTGGATTTTTAGATACTTAATATGGTACATAATAAATATATATATTGATGTTCAGAATCTGCTATGAGCAGGATTAGAGAACTGTTATAATGTAACTAGTTTGACTAGATACATTATCTCTTTATCAGTGTTTAACCCACTGCGGGTGAACCTTTATATTTTAGAACACTAAAGTGTTTTATTATATAAGGATGATATTGAGATAAACACATTAATGTGAATAACAGAATTTATATTTTGAATATAAATAAATCTCAAATATATATAATGACAAACAAATAGCTCAAAATGATTTGATCAGAAGAAACTAATTATGGCATTGTTGTCTGGGACACAATCGAACAAGACTCGTATATCCACACTTTCGAAGAGTGGGTACTCGGACTGTTTTGATTCCAATCAAATAAAGTCTACGAATCTAGTTTATTGGGCAATGTTCCTAAAACACTATTTACTTGGTAAAGGTGTAAAATGCCATCGATCTATTAGCCCTTGTTCATAATGAAGCAAGTGGGCCCATGTCTAGCTAGGCTAGATATGGATATGAATATTTCGTGACCTATACGGATGTGGCATCGCGTAATGGTTGTGTGTTTCTTGAGAAGAACACAAATCGGAAACTTTTAGAGTTTCGACACAAAATAGACAAATAGATCGACTATAATATTATACCATCACGGTAAGACCGTAATGGAAAATACTTAAGCAATAAGTTTCTTATATACTTGAAAGAGTATAGTATTCTTTCAAATGAGGACTCCTCCCGGAACACGTCAAAGTGACGGTGTGTCTGAACGGATTAACCGAATCATGTTAGACATGATAAGGCTAATCATGAGTCGCTCTGAGCTACCATTTCCTTCAACGGATAAGTTTTAAAAGTGCAATAACTTATTTAGAATAAGGTTCCATAATAATCTGTTTGACAGATTACATATTAGATATGAACGGGAAAGAAATCGGGTTTCTCATTCCTGACCATTTGGGATGCTAGGCATATGTTTGGATGATACCAAACTAGAACCTAAATTGGATAAGTGCCAAATTGGTTATCCTAACGGAAACCATAAGTATAGTACTTATAAATCTCACATGAGAACAATTAGATTGTTGCTCACCATGCAGTTTTCCTGAGAGGAATACATACATGCAGTGGTAAGTGAGAGGATAGTAAAACTCGATGAAAATCGGAGTAATACTATTCAAGGCACCTATTCCTAATGGAACATAAATAGTTCATCAAGGATGAAACTATTCCATTAATCTTCGAGTACACAAGAACCACGTAGATCGGAGAGAGTCAGAAAACAACCTAGGGTATGGGTTTCTGATCTCACCTCATAAAGATGTTAATATTTTAAGGTATACCAACTGATTACGTATGAGGTAGTGATACAAGGTATCGACTCCCTATTATGACAAAGTGTCATGAGTCCGAAATGGATTCCATGTATATCAACAAGTTTGGATACTAGTTGATGTACCATAAGACATTGTGCCTATTGGTACTTTATAAGTCTTCAAGGAAGACATACATGGAAGGCAACATACCAACGTACTAAGCTAGGCTTGTAAAGAAAAGGTAGAGTTATCAACATTGTGTTGATTACGACGAAACCTTTTACCTGTTGCCATTGTAAATCCATTTGGATAATGCTTGCTAAAGCTGTGTATTTCATTTATGAAATATGACAGCCTAACGGAAAATCGCTTTCCTGAAAAGGAAACCTTTCGGAGGATGTTTATAACATCCTGTCGGTTTTGTCGTACCATAACAAGCAAACAAGGTTTGCAGGTTATTCGATCCATGTTTGGATTGAAGCAAGCATAGGTTCTAGGAATTATCGTTTTGATGTAATCATAATGGAGTATGATTTAATTCAAAACGAAATGATTCTTGTGTATATAAAAGGGTTAGTGGGAGTGCACTGACATGAATGTCATGTAAGATAATGATAATATGTCATTTCTTGGAAATGATATTCCCATAAAATAATCGGTGAAAGCTTGGCTTTCCTGATAACGACTATGAGTCGTAACAAAGGTACTATACAATAGTATAACGGTACAGTGAGCTGGAAATCTTCCAAGCAAGATACTGTTGCCGAATAAACAACAAATGCGGATTATTGCTGCAGCTGATGCAGCAAAAGAAGCCATTTGGATCGATAATAAATCTAATTAGATTAGATATAGTTCTGTTAGCTGCTGAGCTAGGCGTCAGCACAGGCTAAAGAATTAAAGGTCTCATCAACGATCCAGATATATACTTCGATATTCATCTAATTCGTTCGGATCATACATCATGGCGATGTGATGATCGTGTAAATCGCGTCAGACGATAATCATGCAAATTCGCTGACGAAAATCTTTTCTCAGCAATTTGAGTGAACCGTACATAGTTCGGGTGTTAGACACTCGAGTGACTGGCTATATGCCAAGTGGGAGATTGTTGGACAAAATGACCCATAGCGTCACTATTTGTACAGATCATGGTGTTGTTGTACAAATTAACTATGTGACAAAGGAGATTGCACTCTTATCATTTGTGATTAGATCACCTTAGATGTATAAATGATTAGAGGTCCCTATGATTTGTTCCTGGACGGAGAATGATATGAGACAGTATCAGTCCACGAAGGATTAATCATTAAATATCCCTAGCCGGAGTATTATCGAGACAGGACATCGATAATGCGGAATAGGCTAGTATTGCACTTGTGCGCGTTGTGAGGGCACAACGGCATAGTTCTCATATATTTAAGTATTGGATACTTATGCAAGTGCGATAGGAGGTTGTGTTTCATCCGATGGTACGGGAAACAGCTTCGCTCTGGATAGACCCCTCGGAATCCCATTGGTATTATGACTATGTGTCTATGGGAGTCCGACATCAGGGTAGGTGTATTTGGTCTTAACCTGAGACTTGCACCGCTAATGCTTACGACAATCAATATACTTTAGTTGAGGTCGTCTAGGACTCTAACCGGTTCTATGTACGCCAACTGCTGGGTATATTGAGAATCGTAGAGTATTGGGTGTGATGTCAAGACAGAAGTATCACTTCAGTCATAGTGGAGATGATGTCACGCAGGATACGGTATTAGTGCTCTTAAGTGTTGCGCAACCATCGGGATATTATGACTAGGTCATGCATATCCGATTATAGAGACTAGTTACCAGACATCCGACATGTGCTTCGGATGGGGCAGACACTTATCCAGCCCCAGCCCTAGCACGTGACTATCCGATATTGGGCCGATATACACAATACTTGGTATACTATGCTTGATACAGATCTTAAATATTCTTAGATGAATATGACCGGAGAATTGGGTAGACTTCGTGCTTTGCTAGAAGCCGATCGTGTCTCGTAAATCGGTAGAACGTAGTACTGGTACGTACGTGATTCGGATACTCCGACGACCGATTTACTTACTGCCGAATTATCCGGGGATCTCATGGGTCGCTTCCCAAAGATTCACCGATGACGTATGACTCGCACTTTTATTAATCTGGGATTAATATGATGAGAGAGAAAATTAATCTGAGATTAATTACAGAGATATTTTATCTGGGATAAATATCAATTTAAAAAGAGAGAGAATGATTAATTTGGAATTAATCGAGGAATTAATATATTTGATATATTAAACGAAATTGGATTTCGACGCGGAATTAAAATTAGATTTTAATTCGGGCGAGCGAATTAATTTTGAATTAATTCGTTAGGGACGTGAATAGTGATTTCGCTAGGCGTAATCATTTAATTACGACGCGACGGAAAATTGGTTAATTTAGAATTAGCGAATCCGAGCCCGAGATTATTTGCGAGCGCATTCGCATTTCGAATTCGAGCGCGGCTCGTCAAATCAAGCGTCAAATCGCTAGTCGCATCAAGCGTCAAATCACTTGTCACTTTGAGTGATGTGACTTGACAAGAATGATTGATTGATGTGATTGATGGTGATTGATGGAAGTTGTTGAAGCATTAAGTGCTTCACTTTTTCCAAATGAAAAAGTGGTATATGGTTTTATTATTTTGGAAATTAAAAACACCAAATACATTTTTACTTTTCAACAACTCTCTCTCTCTCACGTTGGAAGCAACATTTCTTCCTCTCATCCTCACGCATTTTCTTCTTGTTCTTGAGGCAGTCCACTGCCGTGAAACACAAGGGAAAATGGGGAAGCAAAGTGTGGTTTTGTGGCAAAACAAGAGTGCTAGCACACTCCGGGATCAATGCGAAGGTGATAGGGAAGTCCACCCATGAGTTGGGAACCATTTCGGAAAGCTTGGAGCTTGATTTTGGTGACCAAAACCGAACCAGTTGCTGTGTTTTGCTGGTACTACGTGAGCAGTTCATGAAGGGCAGTGAGTTCGTTTTGTTGCCCAAATCGTCGCTCAACCGCTCGATGTAAGTATTCCGCAACTTCGTCGTTGTATTCACTTATGATTCATGCTTGAGTTTAGATCTTGGGACCTCTAGAAACTCTAACATCTGTATCAAGCGTAGTATACCGTAGTATTGTGCATATCGGCCCAGTATCAGATAGTCACGTGCTAGGGCTGGGGCTGGATAAGTGTCTGCCCCGTCCGAAGGACATGTCGGATGTCTGGTAACTAGTCTCTATAATCGGATATTCATGACCTGGTCACAATATCCTGATTGGTTGCGCAACACTTAAGAGCACTAATACCATATCCTTCGTGACATCATCTCCAATATGACTGAAGTGATACTTCCGTCTTGACATCACACCCAATACACTACGACTCTCTGATAAACCCAGAAGTGGTGTATGCAGAACCGGTTAAAGCCCTGTACCACCAAGACTAAAGTCTATCGATTATCGTAAGTATTAGCGATGCAAGTCTCAGGTTAAGACTATACACACCTACTCTGATTTCGGCCTCCCATAGACACATAGTCATAATACCAATGGGATTCCGTGGGGTCTATCCAGAGCGAAGCTGTTTCCCGTACCATCGGTGAAACACGACCTCCTATCGCACTTGCATAAGTATCCAATACTTATATATATGAGAACTATGTCGTTGTGCCCTCACAACGCACACAAGTGCAATACTAGCCTATTCCGCATTATCGATGTCCAGTCTCGATAATACTCCGGCTAGGGATATTTAATGATTAATCCTTCGGGGATTGATACTGTCTCATATCATCTCAATCCAGGAACTAATCATATGGACCTCTCTTCATTTATACATTTATGGTGATTTAATCACAAATGATGAGAGTGCAATTTCCTTGTCACATAGTTAATTTGTACAACAACACCGTGATCTGTACAAATAGTGACGTTATGGGTCATATTATCCAACAATCTCCCACTTGGCACATAGCCAGTCACTCGAGTGTCTAACACCCGAACTATGTACGGTTCGCTCAAATTGCTGAGGAAAGGTTTTCGTCAGCGGATTTGCGTAATTATCTTCTGACGCGATTTATACGATCATCACATCGCCACGATGTATGATCCGAACGAATCAGATGATATAGAAGTATATATCTGGATCGTCGATGAGACCTTTAATTCCTTAGCCTGTGCTGACGCCTAGCTCAGCTGCTAAAAGAACTATATCTAATTTAATTAGATTTATTATCGATCCAAATGGCTTCTATTGCTGCCTCAGCTGCAGCAATAATCCGCATTTGTTGTTAATTCGGCAACAGTTATCTTGCTCGGAATATTTCCAGCTCACTGTCCCAGTGTTCAAACTTTTATAGTACCGCAGTATTTACCGGTTAGGAAACTTGCAGCAGTGATCCTAGTCACTTCAAGTTCTCCATCTCCATAGTTTAAGACAACATCTTTAGTTCTCTCAGATACTAACAGATGTTCTTAATCTTCAATCCAGTGACTATCACTTGGATTGACCCGATTGTGACTCCATATGCTCGAAGCGTATGAGACACCAATACAAGTACATTTTAAATGTACAATTTCCCAGAGAGTGATAACAACTCCAAATCTATCCCAGTAGATCTTTATTCCTTGAATAAAGGTTGTTACTCCCCAGAATTCTACGGAGAATTTCTATGAAAGAATATCTATGAAAGCCAAGCTTTCACCAATTGCTTTATGGGAATTTCATTGTCAGTGCCCTCCCACTAACCTCCTTATATACACAAGAATTATTTCGTTTTGAGTCAAATCATAAACCATTATGATTATTTCAAAACGTCAGTTCCAAGAATCTTATGCTTGTTTCAATCCAAACATGGATCGAATAACCCACAAACCTTGTTTGTCGGTTATACAAAATCGTCAGGATGTTGTAAACATCCTCCAAAAGGTTTCCTTTTCAGGAAAGCGATTTTGATTTATAACTGACACATTTCATAAATGAAATACGCAGTTATCAACAAGCATCTCCAAAATGGATTTACCATGGCAACAGGTAAAAGGTTGAACCGTTATTAACACAATGTTGATAACGATACCTTTCCGTCAAAAGCCCAACTTTGTACGTTGGTATATTTCCTTCCATGTATGTCTTCCTTAAAGACATTTAATGTACCAATAGGCACAATGCCTTGTGGTACAACAACTAGTATCCAAAATAGTTGTTAAACATGGAATCCATTTCGAATTCATGGCACTTTGCCATAATAGGGAGTCGATACCTCGTATCACTTCCTTGAAACGTAGTCGGTGGATGTACCTTCATAAGATTGACATCTTTATGAGGTTAGATCAGAAACCCATACCCTAGGTCGTTTTCTGACTCTATCCGATCTACTCAGTTCTTGTGTATTCGAAGATTAATGGTACAGATTCATCATTGATGAACTATTTGTGTTCCATTAAGGACTTCGTGCCTAGAACAGTATTACTTCGATTTTCATCGAGTATCACTATCCTCCCACTGACCACTGCATATCGGTATTCCTCTCAGGAAAAAACCGCATGGTGAGCAACAATCACATTGTTCTCATGTGAGATTTATAAGTACTATACTTATGGTTTCCCTTAGGATAACCTATATTGGCACTTATCCAATTTGGGTCCTTAGTTTGGTATCATCCAAACGTTATGCCTGGCATACCCAAATTATCAGGAATGAGAAACCTCGTTTCTTCCCTGTTCATATCCTATATGATATCTGTCAAACAGATTTATATGGAACCTTATTCTAAATAAGTTTTGCACTGTTAGTACATATCCTATTGAAGGAAACAGTAGCTCAGAGCGACTCGTGATTAGCCTTATCATGTCTAACATGATTCGGTTAATCCGTTCGGACACACCGTCACTTTGACGTGTTCCGGGAGGAGTCCTCATATGAAAGAATACCGTACTCTTTCATGTATATAAGAAACTTATTGGTTAAGTATTTTCCATTACGGTCTTACCGTGACGGTATAATACTATACCCGATCTGTTTGTCTATTTCGTGTCGAAACTCTAAAAGTTTCTGATTTGTGTTCTTCAAAAGAAACACATAACCATAACGAGATGCCACATCCGTTAAGGTCACAAAATATTCATGTTCACATCTAGCCTAGCTAGATATGGGCCCACTTACTTCACCATGAATAGGGCTAACAGATCGGTGGCCCTTATACTATTACCAAGTAAATAGTATTTTAGGTACTTTACCTAATAAACTAGATTCGCAGACCTTATTTGAATAGTCAAATCAGTCCTAGTACCCACTCTTCAAAAGTGTGGATATACGAGTCTCGTTAAATTGTGTCCTAGACAACAATGCCACAAATAAGTCTCTATTGATCAAATCAATTTGAGCTATTTATTATTCATTTTATATGTTTGAGATTTTATTTATATTCAAAATATAAATTCTGTTATTTACATCTAATGTATTTATCTCAGTATCATCTTTATATAATAAAACACTGAGTGTTCTAGAATATAAAGGTTTATCCACAATGGATTAAACACTGATATATAGATAATGTCTCTAGTCAAACTAGTTACATTATAACAGTTCCTAATTTAAGTACACACCCGAAGGGTAGTTCCTAAACTTAGGTATCTACGGTCGAAACAGCGACTTTCGTCCTGTTTCCGATTCGCAGAGCAATCTCAGCTTGAAGTCAGTATCCTGCTCAAAGCAGATTTTGAACATCAATACATATATTTTATGTACCACACTAAGTATTTAAAATCTAATTTCAATACTAGCTGTGAACATAACTAAGACAAACATTTTTAAAGTAAGAGCCTTGCCCTTTCTTTAATTCCTTCGTGTCTGCCATATCTAAATGGTAGTCACTTTGGGATATGTCAATTATCCTTTTCAATATTTCAGAAACCTTAGGCCAAGCCTTGGGTTTTTAGAATATCGAAACGATGTGTACCTCGTGCTACATGCCCAATTGCAAACTTTGACTTTATCTCCTCTAGAATAGTCAATTAATTCTCCAAGAATTATAAATTGCAATTTTAATACTTCTTAAATCTAAAATTAGATTTATGACAAGTATATTAAATTAAGCATTAAAGTCATCATCAAATAAATCTTCCAAAGATTTTATGCTCTACTTATTTTTCTTAATTTTGGGCTTAAGGTATAATAAGTTATTTTATCAAATAAAGTAACCTATTATTTATTCCCAATTTGAAAATTAAATCATTTAAAATATTTCAATCCCATATTATATTTTAAATATCCAACTTTTCAATTTTATCTTGATTACAATAGTCCAACTATTTAATCAACGATTAGTGGTACTATATATATTATAATGATTATAATAGTACAACTATATAATCAAATATAATCCAAATTAATTAACCTCAATTACATTGATTACTATAATCCAATTATAAAATCAACTGTAAACTGAAATAAATTAATTCAAATATATTGATTAATATAATCCAATTATATATAATCAAGTATAATACAGTCCAACTGTTTATTAAAACAACAATTTAAATATTAGTCCAACTAACATTTAATCTAATGACGAAATAATTTAAATGAGCGCGTATGGCGAGTAATTGAACGAGTATTGCAAATTCAATTCTTACCTCCCACTATTTTTCATCGAGCCTCTAACCATCTGTTGAGTACTCGGGAAACCGTGTTTCCTAGTGGGCTAGGATCCCGTTAAATATCACACAATCTTGACTTTGGCCAACAAATTGTATGATAATTAACTAGGTAGATCTCGAAGATCAATTGGATCTTATCCAACTCCTAGATCCAGTAGGTGGACATCCAAGTCCCAAACATATATCTTATATATGCCTATACATCGAATGTATACCCTAACCTTTTTCCTCTGAATCAACTAGGCCTTGGCTTTGGCACAACAAACCTAGTGATCCCAGTCAAGCGCGGACCCATTGACATGGAAGCTTCGTAATCAATGTCAATGGACAAGAAGTGGTCTTGACTTTGGCCAACAAACCACAACTTGGACACGACACCGATATGGAACAAAGCCTCGTGATTAAAACACATCTTTGACGGACAAGGGCTTGACTTTGGCCAACAACCCCTGCCAATCTCAGATCTTGAGAAAGAATCACTCAATGGAAGGAAAAATGCATGATATTTTATGAGGGTTTTTCGCGTGCAATTGGCTACCAATTTAATTATCTTTGTTAAGGTCTCATCATCATACACCCTTAAACATGCATTCTAAACACATAATAAAGCGCATATGTAAAATAATAATGATATGCGGATGGATATTTTACATTGATCATAGATCAAATCTCTCTATTTCTCTCTCCAAGCTAGCACTTGTATTACTTCTACCCGTTACACTACACTTCTAAAGAAACCTCATTTATATTGAGGGGAATAGGTGAGAAGAGAATACAAAGAAATAGGAGATAAGGCTGGACTCGCAGGTCCAATTTAATAAATCAAATTTATTAGAACAATTTCTAAAATCGCCCCACCCGGCTAATATCCATCCGATATACATTATTCAAACATCACATCCATGTATTCATACAAGCATGTTATCAATCAATCTAATCCAATTAATTAATCTTGATAATTAGTGATCATCCAATGTTCAAACAAAGATTTGATTTTGTTCGAGTCAAACTCGTATTGCGAACACGTACTCAAAGTACGATTTCTACGAATTAAATTAATTACATGATTAAATCCAATTTAATAAGTATTTAATTCTAATTCATTATTTAATTCCAAATTAAATATTACACTTTATAAAATAAACCTTTACGACTTAAATTCCAAATTTAATCGTTACGGGTCTCAAAGCCCGATTAATATCCAATATTAATTTAATTAAAGTCCAATGGGCTTTTAATTAATTTCTTGAGGCGTGGACTTTTGGTCAACTCGGGTCAAACCCGCAACCAAAGTCCAATTCGGGAGTTACCCCATAAGCCCATAAATTAATTTAGGCCCATTAGGCCCAATTAAACGTTAAAGGTTTATTAGTTGCATTTGGGCCTTTAGGAAGCGGTTTTGGGCCTAATTGGATCCAACCAATTTTGGCCTAAACCAACTTTGTACAACAAAGTCCAATAAACCCAATAACAACTTTGAAAGCCCAAATCCAATTTTAAGCCCAATAATTTAATTCCAAAAATTCCAAATTTTCCAATTAAATTACCTAAAGTGTATAGCATTATTAATTGCCCAAATCAAAGTTTCCAAAACATCAAATTTGTCCAATTAATCATGCTTAACATCAATTAATCATGTCCAACATAATTAAATCAAAATCAAACCCAATTTCATGCTTCAAGTGTCTCGGCCAAAGAGGGAAATTATGCCCAAATCAAATTCAATCCAATTGAACCCAATCAAACATAAATTCAACATCCCCAAATGATTTCTAAGCCATCCAATGAACAAAAAATCAAAAATCCAAGACAATAGGGCACTTGCCAAATTCGGCCATCACAAGCAAATTGGGGAAAAATTGTTCCAAACACTTTTCATCAAATTGATCTAATCAATCATCAATTAAACAACATTCAAGCATTCTAAATCATCCAATTTCATTAAACATGCTCAAAATCAAGTTTACCCAAATTTGTCATGCCCAAAATTTGGGGAAAAATGGATCCAACCAAATTTCATGAAATTGATTATGCACAACATCAATTCAACCTCATTCAAACATACTATACTAAACAATTTAATCATTTGATGCTCAAATTGAGTTTACCCAAATTAAAGTTTTGGCCAACATTAAGCAAATTGGGGAAAATCAATCCAATTAATTTTTTATCAAATTGATTACATATAACTCTAATTTATTCATATACAAGCATTCTTAAACAAACCATTTGTTAAAATCATGCTTAAATCAAAAAGCCCCAAATTTTGCTCAAGAACCCTAAATTCGTTTTATGCAACCAATAGCTCAAGATACCATTTTTGAGTTTCAATCAAGTCCCAAGGATCATATATAAGCATAAAAACGAGTGAATACATGTCAAAGGAGGTGCGGAATAAACTCACATTGATCGGTTGGATGCTACGAAGATGAAAAACGCACTGCATGTTTCTGCTCGGCAGTGAGCTGCGCGTGTGAGGGGCTGCACGGTGGTGACTGGTTCGGCTCCTCCATGATTCAGCCATTGATGACCTCCATTGAAGCTCAAAGCTTCAAGCTTTCCAAGCTCACAAATTCGTTTCCCTATCACCATAATATAACCCCTGTGAGTGCTAGCACTCTTGTTTTGCAACAAAACACTCTCACTTGCTTCTCTTTCAATTCGGCAAACCAGAAATTTTGAGAAGATGAAACGGTTCCAAACCGTGAAGGAGAAGAAGAAGAAAAGAGAGGGAAAAGGGTTTTCAACAAAAACGTAAAAGGGGAGAGAGAGAGTGAAAAGTGTAATTAGTTTTTTATATTTTTAATTTCCAAATTTAATAATAATAACACCTTTTACCACTTTTCAAAAAGCAAAAAGTCAAAAGTAAAACATCAATCAATGTTTTCTCTTTTACCCATCACTTTTACCTATCACATCAAGTCACTTTATTAAAGTGACAACATGTCATGTCACATCACTCAAAGTGACAAGTGATTTGACAATTGATGCGACTAGCGATTTGACGCTTGATGTGACTTGCGTGCCGCACTCGAATTCGAAATACGAATGCGCTCGCAACCACTCTCGGGCTTGGGTTCGCTAATTCCAAATTAACGAATTTTCCGTCGCGTCGTAATTAAATGATTACGCCTAGCGAAATCACCATTCACGTCGTTAACGAATTAATTCTAAATTAATTCGTTCGCCCGAATTAAAATCTAATTTTAATTCAGCGTCGAAATCCAATTTCTTATAATATATCGAATATATTATTTTATCGATTAATTCCAAATTAATCGTTCTCTCTCTTTAATTAATATTTTATCCCAGATAAAATATATCCGCAATTAATCCCAGATTAATTTTCTCTCTCTTCTAATTAATCCCAGATTAATTAAAGTGCGAGTTATACATCATCGGTGAATCTTCAGGAAGCGACCCATGAGATCTCCGGATATGTTGGCAGTAAATACGGTCATCGGATTATCCGAACACGTAAGCACCTCGTACTACGTTTATACCGATTTACAAGACAATGTTGGCTTCTAGCAAAGCGCCATGCCTACCCAATTCTCCAGAAATATTCTTACAGGAATATATAGATCTGTATCAAGCGTAGTATACCGTAGTATTGTGCATATCGGCCCAGTATCAGATAGTCACGTGCTAGGGCTGGGGCTGGATAAGTGTCTGCCCCGTCCGAAGCACATGTCGGATGTCTGGTAACTAGTCTCTATAATCGGATATTCATGACCTGGTCGCAATATCCTGATTGGTTGCGCAACACTTAAGAGCACTAATACCATATCCTGCGTGACATCATCTCCAATATGACTGAAGTGATACTTCCGTCTTGACATCACACCCAATACACTACGACTCTCTGATAAACCCAGAAGTGGTGTACGCAGAACCGGTTAAAGCCCTGTACCACCAAGACTAAAGTCTATCGATTATCGTAAGTATTAGCGATGCAAGTCTCAGGTTAAGACTATACACACCTACCCTGATTTCGGCCTCCCATAGACACATAGTCATAATACCAATGGGATTCCGAGGGGTCTATCCAGAGCGAAGCTGTTTCCCGTACCATCGGTGAAACACGACCTCCTATCGCACTTGCATAAGTATCCAATACTTATATATATGAGAACTATGTCGTTGTGCCCTCACAACGCACACAAGTGCAATACTAGCCTATTCCGCATTATCGATGTCCAGTCTCGATAATACTCCGGCTAGGGATATTTAATGATTAATCCTTCGGGGATTGATACTGTCTCATATCATCTCAATCCAGGAACTAATCATATGGACCTCTCTTCATTTATACATTTATGGTGATTTAATCACAAATGATGAGAGTGCAATTTCCTTGTCACATAGTTAATTTTTACAACAACACCGTGATCTGTACAAATAGTGACGCTATAGGTCATATTATCCAACACAAATAACTTTGACATTCTCCTTCCCCGGTTCAAAAGATCCGGTCATAAGGGTATGATTGGGTCATTTGTTGAAACATATAAAGTTTGTAAAGATACAACAGAGAATCGCCACTCTCTCGAATAATATTTTCTTATAAAAGTAGTATTCCAGTTCGCGGGTTGGTTTGTGTGATCAGTGCTTGAGACTGTGGCCACAGCGGAAGAATCATGTGAGATTCTTGGGTTAGCACGATTCATAACACTATCAACATCATACCTTTGACCCTATGGGTAGACATTTTCCGTACCTTAGGTCAATAGGTGGGGATACAGTGAGGCGAGAGACCGTATCATATGTAAATCGCATACATAATGGGTATATATATCTTTCCTTCTAATTTGGGGGCCTTGGCTTGTTGCTAGATGTCAACATTGGTCATTGAAATCGAACGACCATCTGATCAGAGGATAATTTATGTTCGATTAAATTATCACGATTCATTTCATGTCCAACTTTAGGGGGATCCCAAAAGATCACACACAACAAAGTCGAAATCAATGGTTAACAGTGCACAAAACAAATATAACAGTATATATGATTGCTGTAGGAATTGTTCATAAATGGTTCAATGTGTATAATTATTGAACAGATCATTTATGAGGTTCCATAGTGGCTTAGGGATTGGTTAATGACGATAGAGGCACTTTGGGAATTGGAATAAAAAAAATAATAATAATAATAATAAATTACTATTCATGTGAATAGTAAAAAAATTTTGTTATTTGTTTTGAATTCCAGTTCGGCCCAAACTCTTATTAGGGTTTTATAATCTCATTAAACCACTAAATTAAGATCCAATGACTAAGATTAAATTAGCTTTTTTCCCACATCATATTCTTAATTAATTTTGTTGTCTTTAGAGCACTATATAAACCCAAAGAATTCTTCACAATTTTTTAACACCAAAACCTTTCATATCTTGGGTTTATATAAGTGAGCAACTCTAAAGTTTAAGAGTAAGCCACTGATTTTGAGGATCCTTAAGTCTAATTGACTAGAGGAACCTCCAGTTAAAAGTTTTGAGGTATTTGCTTAGGCTAGCATCAATGGCAAAATACCCGTGCACTCAAGGCGTAGTCTTGCCGTTGAGTTTTGGCTTTGGTGTGTGCATCTTTGGAGGCCACACACTTGGGTGGCTCTTTGGAATGTGGAAGAGCTTGCTGAGTTCAAGAAAATCTTGTAGATTGGAGGGAGGACTGGAGGAGTCTTCCGTTCAAGTAAGTCTTGTTCTTTCTTTGTTTTAATTAGAGTTCTTTTGATAGTTATCATGTTTAGGTTTATGTTCTTTGCATGTTTTATGAGTTTTTATGCTTAGAATATATAGTAACATGCCTAGGCTTGTAGAATAATCAAAACAAATGGGTCTTGGGCAAAGGGAAAGTGGCATAATAATTTTGATTTTCCGCTGCGCACTCGCGGCCGCTTCCCAACAGTGGTATCAGCGCGCCGTTTTTGTTTTGATTCGTTCTCTATCATTTGAACTCGAAATTAGGTGTTTAAAAGCTCGTTGGAAAGCTAACAACTTGAACGTAATTTTAGGCACAAGTTTTGCGTGATTTGGTTAAGATTTGAATTGTGAAATTACATTTAAAGTTCATGCATCTGCAGAAAAATGTTAATAGTAAATTTATTTGAATAAAATAAAATGCAATATCATAATTAAATATTAATCAAAGTTATTTAATGCCTAAAATAATTCCAACATATTAAAACTCATATGCTTGATGATTCTATGTATGATTAGAATAGGCATGATTATTTTAGGGTGAAAGCATTTAGATACTTTCTAAGAAATAGAGAGTATATTGCTTATCCCTTAGCTAAGTAATTATTCTGTGATGAACTTAGAGATTTATTAACTTTAAGGCTAATAAATATAAATCACTTGTTTATAATAAAAGGCATTATAAAAGATACAAATGAGATGGGACCAAAGGGTTATTATAACTTCCCAAATTAAAGTTAATTTAACCAAAGGTACTACTAGAGTTAGATAATGATTTGATGTCTTCCTTCACTCACTACCTTTTTATAGCCAAAAGGAAAAGCTGTGAAGACATCTAGATAATCATTTACTCAAAGCTTACCTTAAGGCATATTTAAAGTGTTGGACTAATTTAGAGGATCTATTGTTTATTCCTGTCACTAAGGCAATAATAGCCTAAGAGGTAAAGGTATTTAAGAGAGTTCGCTCCACCCTCCCTCTGGGGAATCCTCAATGGAGGAATCCATTTGACAGTTATTCACTTAAACTTGCTAAAATCCTCAATAATAATTTAAGTCTAAAATTTGCGTCCCATTGTAAAGTATAGACCCAAAGGGCTTAAACCGTATTGGCAGGACTAGGCTTTACCAGACTGACCAATACCAATTTGTCCCTAAATCATACTATTGACAATGGTTTGAACTTTCTGAGTCATAAGACGCAGCGACCCTTAGGCGTGGTCTTATAACTTAGTGGCAAAAATTGAGTGTCCACAAGGACTAGCATAAGCTATGGCATGTTTGATTGCCCAACCCAATGATTAAGGTATTGTGATTTATATCATGAATTTGTTGGGAACCTACCTAATTATCGTATTTTATAACAACCGGCCCTAGTCGGAGTTATGAAATAATGATAATGGGATCCTTGCCCACAAGAAATCCATCATATTGGGGTTGATGCGATTTGCTTAAAATTTTTAAACAATTGAGTGGGAGCAACCTCATAATATTAAAAGCCCATGTTATTATGAAACATTAATGAAAATATATTCCTAATTTTAACATTTTCTCTTAACATGTGGGTTAAAATATTTCACAAACATTCAAATGGCAAATAGAGTATCACTTCGTTCCATCCTTGATGAGCATAAGCTCAAAGGGGACAACTACAATGACTGGTTTAGAAACCTTAAAATTGTCTTACGACAAGAAAAGATTTTGTATGTTCTTGAAAGACCATTTCCCCCTGAACCCGCAGAAGATGCTGACCAAGATACATTTGATGCTTGGAAGAAACACGTCGATGATGATGAGCAAGCAGTTTGCATAATGCTTGGCTCTATGTCGGACGAACTTTAGAAAGCTCACGAAGATATGGATGCTCAAACCTTCATCTTTCACTTGAAGGAGTTGTATGCAACTTCCGTTCATACCGTGAGATTCCAAGTGTCATGTGCCTTATTCCAAACAAGGTATAAGGAAAGATCTGTTAGTGGACATGTGCTTAAGATGATTGGCAACATTGAAAAATTGGCCAACCTCGGGTTATGAGATGGGAAATGTTTCTTTTGTGGAAAGAAGGGTCATTGGAAGAAAGACTGCAGATCCTTGAAAGCCAAGGAAGCTAGGGAAGCCCAAGAGGCCAAGAAGCCCAATGCTTCAGGTATGTTGTATATGATTGAACTATATTCTCAAAACTCTGAACCTTCTACTTGGGTGCTTGACACCGGTTGCTGGACTCACTTGTGTAATAATGTGCAGGGCTTGAGAAACAGTAGGAGACTCCGTCATGGGGAGGTTGAATTACGCATGGGTAATGGAGCAAAACTGGCTACATTGTGCGTGGGGACTTATTCATTAGTTTTGCCGAATGGTTTAGTTTTAGACATAGAAGATTGTGTTTATGTACCTTCTCTAGTAAAGAACATCATTTCAATTTCTTCTTTATGTAATAAAGGTTTTTCATGCCTAATAAGTTGTAATGAATGTTCTATTTATTTCAATGAAATAAAATATGGAGATGGCATTTTGAATAATGGTATCTATGTTTTACAAACTAACAAAGAATGTTCAACCTCTAATATATACAACGTTAACTCGAATAATCTCAATGAATCACTTCTATGGCACAGTCGCTTAGGTCATATCAATGAAACAAGATTAACTAAGCTACATAAGGATAGGTATTTCAGACCCTTCAAATATGAACCTTATGGAACTTGTGAGTCTTGTTTACTTGGTAAAATGACCAAATTACCCTTCAAAGGTAAATGACAACGTGCACCGGAGACATTAGAACTCATACACTCTGATGTATGCGGACGAATGTCAGTTATCGCTAGAGGTGGATTCTCCTACTTCATTACCTTTATCGATGATCACTCGCGATATGGGTATGTGTACCTTATGCGGTACAAATCTGAAGCCTTTGAGAAATTCAAAGACTTCAAAGCTGAAGTAGAAAACCCGCTTAATAAAAGTATTAAGTCACTAAGGTCTGACCGATGTGGTGAATACTTAAGCAACGAATTTCAAGATTACTTGAGAGAAAATGGCATTGTTTCCCAGTGAACTCCTCTGGGAACTCCACAGCATAATGGGGTCTCCAAAAGGAGAAATCAGACATTATTAGATATGGTCCGATCAATGATGCCAGACACGGATCAACCTCTTTCATTTTGGGGTCTTGCTTTAGAAACTGCAACACTACTACTAAACCAAGTTCCTTCCAAGACTGTTAGTCAAACACCATATGAGTTATGGTCTGGGAAACGTCCTAGTCTTAGTTATCTAAGAGTTTGGGGATGTGACGCATATGTTAAGCTCACACAAACTAACAAATTGGATGATAGGTCAATTAAATGTAAGTTTGTAGGATATGCCTTGAACTCAAGAGCATACGTGATCTAAGTCCCAAATGAACAAAAAACATTTGTCTCACGAAATGCTAAATTTCTAGAAAATGAATTCCTTCTCAAGAAATATAGTGGGAGTAGACTTGACCTCGATGAGGTAAGAGAAGAACGAACTAATATAGAAATAAAACCCAGGCCCCTCAAAAGGGCAGCGACGGAACAACCACAAAGTTATGAACTCAGAAGGTCTGGTAGGGAAAGATATAAGCCTGAAAGATATGGTTTCCATATTGAAGAGAAACATGATCAGGTCATTGATAATGACGATCCCACCAGTTATGACGAAGCAATGCGTGACATTGATTCAGTAAAGTGGCTTGAGGCCATGAAATCCAAAATAGACTTTATGTATCAGAATTAAGTCTGGGACTTGGTGGATGCACCTGAAGGGATAATACCCATAGGCTGCAAGTGGATTTACAAGCGTAAAACTGATGCAGAAGGCAACATCCAAACCTATAAGGCTAGGTTAGTGGCGAAAGGTTATAGACAAATCCATGGAATTGACTATGACGAAACCTTCTCGCCTGTTGTACACTGGCACTAGCTGCACACTTTGATTATGAGATTTGGCAGATGGTTGTCAAAACAACTTTCCTTAATGGGAACCTCATAGAGGAAGTCTATATGACATAACCTGAGGGGTTTGCTTCTAAGGATGATCATAATAAAGTATGCAAGCTTAAACAATCCATTTATGGACTCAAGAAAGCCTCCAAAAGTTGGAATATACGATTTGATGAGACAATCAAAGAATTTGACTTTATCAAAAATATAGACGAGCCTTATGTTTATAGGAAAAGTAGTGGGAGTTCTGTTGTATTTCTTGTATTATATGTCGATGACATATTAATCATCGGGAATGATATTCTCATGATGCAAGCCACCAAGTAATGGTTATCTCATAATTTCTCCAAGAAAGATTTGGGAGAAGCAGCCTACATCCTCGGTATTAAGATCTACCGTAATAGATCTAAGAGGTTGTTAGGACTTTCTCAATCTACGTACATAGATAAAGTTTTGAAAAGATTCAAAATGAAAGATTCGAAAAGAGGTAATTTACCTACTTGTCATAGAATCAAATTATCTAAGGAGCAATATCCACATACTCCTTAAGATAGAGAACGTATGAGTAGGATCCCTTATGCTCCATGAATATGATAGATCATGTACGCCATGCTATGTACAAGACCTGATGTCTCTTATGCTCTTAGCATAACGAGCAGGTATTAGGCAAATCCTAGTGAGCAACACTAGGCAGCTGTCAAAACAATCTTCAAGTATCTGAGAAGAACTAAGGATGTGTTTTTGACATACGAAGATTGTTCTGAGATGAAAGTCAATGGTTACTGTGATGCGAGCTTTCAGACCGATAAGGATGACAACAGATCATAAACATGATATATGTTTACTTTGAATGGTGGTGCTGTCAGTTGGAAAAGCACAAAGCAGTCAACTACAGCGGACTCCACCACTGAAGCCGAGTATATTGCAGCATCTCAGGCAGCTAAAGAAGTAGTATAGATAAAGAAGTTTATCACGGAGCTGGAAGTGCTTCCCGCGATAAAGAATGGCATCACAATATACTGTGACAACACGGGCGCCATTGCTCAATCAAAGGAACCAAGGTCCCACCAGAAATCCAAGCATGTACTCAGGCAATTTCATCTCATCAGGGAGATTGTTGAGAGAAAAGAAGTTATTATAGAGAAAATACCCACAGAAGATAATCTTGCAGACTCTCTGACTAAAGGGATGACTCAATAAAAGCATGATAGGCACACCCGAGAGTATGGTGTCCATATTCATACTAGTTGGCTATAGTGCAAGTGGGAAATTGTTAGGGATATACCCTATACCCAACTTGTGGATGGGCTATATGTACATGTATTTGTAATATTTTCATTAATTAATAAAATGGCAATCTTTATTATACGTGTCTTACATAAATTATATGAATCATCAAACACTATAATAAAGCCCTTGGAGTAATAAGATGATGGCTTCCACGCCTTATGAGAATCAAGGTTGGCGTAATATCTCACCAACATGAGGTATAACATATTCCCTTAAAGCTCTTATTTCTCCCATCGCCTACTGATACTCCATTTTTTGACCACCTGAAATCAAGGAAAAAAATATAAAAAAATTGGGTGTTTAGTTCCACCAAAAATCTGGCCATGACACCGAAAACTGTACCCGCTTGAGACACGAGATCCAAGACCTTATAGACTCCCATAAAATCCCTGATCCTGAAAAAGAACAGCCTAACACATACCACAACCCCTTGCCCAACTATCACTCTGTTTCCCCACCTACTTATATGATCAACTCTGGCCTACCCGAAGACCTTGTCCTCCAATCCTTCGACCATCAAGCCTCTTGCCTTGGAATTTGGGATAGCAACAGTGAGGATGAAATGGAGCATAAGAAGAATTTCTGGGAAGATTTCTCGAGTAGTGACGAAGAGAAAGTAAAAGGAATGACCCGCAGTGGGCGTTTCTATAGTGATACTGCAGAAAAAGGGAAGGAAATGCTGACAGAAGGCTGGGAGGTGGCCGAGAATAATGAGAATGCTGAAGGAGATGAAGTGCTGCGGTAACTAAAAAAGACCCGAGCACAATTGAGTATATGGGAGTTGTTGTGTTCGTCCGGAGAGCACAGATGGGCTTTGGTGGAGGCCTTGAGCAAGATAATAGTGCCGGAGGATGCTAATCCCGCAATGTTTGTAGGATCAGTGCAGAAGGAAGCTCTGCAAATAACATTTTCTGAAGAAGAACTCCCGGCTGAGGGAGGAAACCACAATAGGCCTTTATTTATCCGAGCTGAAGTGAGGGGCAAGAAGACATATTGCGTGATGGTGGAAGATGGCTCATCCATCAATGTGTGCCCATTGAGGATTTTGGCGAGGCTGGGTATAAAGCCGACAGATCTGAGTCCCTCTAATATGACTATCAAGGCTTATGATGATAGCAAGCGGGGAGTCGAGGGTATTTTTGCCGCGATGGTCAAGGTTGGCCCGATTGAGGATGAAGTTGAGTTCACAGTGCTAGATATCCGGGCCACTTTTGCCTTGTTGTTGGGAAGACCGTGGTTTCGTAAGCTTGGGGGCGTGCCCTCCACTCTGCATCAGGTTATTAAATTTCCGTATGGAGAAGGGATTGTCACCATCCGAGCTGAGGTGGACAATGTTGTAGCCACCTTGGAAATACAACCTTTCATGAGGTTCCAAGTGTCGGCGACTTTTGAGGAATGGGTGAATCCCAAGGTAGCAATGATCATGGAGAAAATGAAGTTCGAGCCAGGCCAAGGCTCGGCATTGCCAGATTTCAAAGGGCAGAATACTCGGAGGGGTTTGGGATACCGATCTGATGAAGATAAGCCAAATGCCAAGAAGAAAGGGCTGATGTTGATGGAATGCTTTGTAAAGGCTTCGGGGTATCAAAGAGAGCCTGAATCAGTGGAAATTAACGGGATTGTGGTGCCCCGATTTGAGATCTTTCAAGATGTACTGGACGAAAAATCGCTGACGGAAGGAATGGTGAAAGAAGAAGAGAAATGGGAAGAAGAGCTAATGAAGATGGAGAGCCTGACTCTTGAGGAGGATATGGAGCCTGAGAAGAACCCGGTTGTGGAGGAAGAAGTGTCTGTAGACGATGAGGATATTTATCTTCCTGATTTATTTGAGTGTACTCCCGCATTTGCTAGCAATAAAGACAATCATTTTGCTTACTTGCCTGAGTCTATTCCTCTTAACTTGCATGACTTAAGCATATTCGATATCAACTCCACCAAAACGAATGCATTCAACCTTGTTACGCCTGAAAGCCCCAATGAAGTCTTAATTACGACTGAGGTTACCGCCGAAGAGCGGAAGAGTTTAGAATAGATATTGGTCAAATATGCTAAGGTATTTGCTTGGTCCTACGAGGACATGCCTGGAGTAGATAGAAGCATTGCTCAGCATGCGATACCGACTTATCCAAACATGAGGCCGGTAAAGCAGAAGCTTCGGAGGATGAAACCTGAATGGGTCGAGAAGGTCAGAGAAGAAGTTAAGAAGCAAATAGATGTGGGATTCCTTGAAGTGGTAAAGTACCATGAGTGGTTGGCAAATATTGTGCCAGTACCGAAGAAAGACGGAAAATTCAGAATGTGCGTGGATTACAGAGACCTCAACAAAGCTTGTTCGAATGATGACTTTCCTTTGCCGCATATAGATGTACTTGTTGATAGTGCGACTTTGTCTACTATGTACTCATTCGCGGATGGGTTCTCGGGATACAATCAGGTTCTTATAGCTGAAGAAAATAAGTATAAGACCGCCTTCGTCACAGAATGGGGAACCTATTGCTACAAGGTGATGCCGTTTGGGCTTAAGAATGCTGGAGCCACTTATCAGCGGATGGCCACTACCTTATTTCATGACCTAATGAATAAGGAGATTGAGGTGTACGTGGATGACATGATGGTCAAATTAGAGACGAGAGATGGGCATATAGAAGCATTGGAGAAGTTCCTTGAACGAGTCGACAAGTACAACCTACGGCTGAATCCCAAGAAGTGTGTGTTCAGAGTAACATCGGGGAAGTTGCTCGACCATACAGTAGGAATGGGAGGAATAGAAGTGGATCCTGAAAAGATCAAGGCTATTACTGAAATGCCCTCACCAAAGACGGAAAAAGAAGTCAGAGCATTCCTTGGGAAAATCCAGTACATCAGTCGGTTTATTGCCAAGTTGATGTCAGTGTGTGAGCCTATCTTCAAACTGTTGAGGAAAGACCAGCCGGTGAAGTGGAATAAACAGTGTCAGGAAGCATTTGATAAAATCATAGAATATTTGGTGAAGCCTTCTGTTTTGAAACCTCCGAGACAGGGTAGACCCTTGTTACTTTATTTGGCTATTGAACCCGAAGCGCTGGGGCAATGATGGTACAAGCAGATGAGACGGGAGTAGAGCATGTAGTCTACTACCTCAGTAAAATGTTGCTTCCCTACGAAGCCCGCTATCAGGAAGTGGAGAAGATTTGTTTGGCAGTAGTATGGGCGTCCAAGAAATTGCACCATTACTTCCAATCCTACAAGATCCAAGTGGTAGCGTAGGAGATGTTAGACATTATGTCCCATAGCGTCACTGTTTGTAAATGATATTGTATTATTGTACAAAATTAACTATGTGATAATGAAATTGCCTTTTGCCATTTTGTAATATTATTACTTTGACTTATAAATGGCGAAAGTCCGTATGATTAGTACCTGGACTGAGAATGATATGAGACAGTATCAGTCCCCAAAGGTTTAATCATTAAATATCCCTAGTCGTAGTATTATCGAGACTGGACATCGATAATGCGGAATAGACTAGTATTGCGCTTGTGCACGTTGTGAGGGCACGACGGCATAGTTCTCATATATTTAAGTATTGGATACTTATGCAAGTGCGATAGGAGGTTGTGTTTTACCGATGGTACGGAAAACAGCTTCGCTCTGGATAGACCCCGCGGAATCCCATTGGTAGTATGTCTGCGTGTCTATGGGAGGCCGCATCAGGGTAGGTGTATATGGTCTTAACCTGAGACTTACATCGCTAGTACTTGCGACAATCGGTAAACTTTAGTTTTGGTGGTTGGGGACCTTAACCGGTTCTGTGTACACCTCTTCTGGGTTTATCGAGAATCGTAGTGTACTGGATGTGATGTCAAGATGGAAGTATCGCTTCAGACATATGGAGGTGATGATCACGCAGGACACAGAACTAGTACTCTATAAAAGGTTGCAACCGTCGGGACAATATGACAAGGTCAGGATTGTCCGATTTAAAGAGACTAGTTGCTTGATGTCCGATATATGTTTCGTACGGGGCAGACACATCTCCAGCCCCAGGCCTAGCATGTGATCATCCGATACTGGATCGATGTACGCAATACTACGGTATACTACGCCTGATACAGATCTTATATTCCTATAAGAATATTTCTGGAGAATTGGGTAGGCATGGCGCTTTGCTAGAAGCCAACCTTGTCTTGTAAATCGGTAAAGACGTAGTACGAGGTACGTACGTGTTCGGATTATCCAACGACCGTATTTACTGCCAAAATATCCGGAGATCTCTTGGGTCGCTTCCTGAAGATTCACCTATGATATTTGATTCGGACTTAATTAATCTTGGATTAATTGCGGAGAAACTTTATCTTGGATAAAGTGCCTAATTTAGAGAGAGAGAACGATTAATTTGGAATTAATCGATAAAATTATTGTATTCGATATAATAATCGAAATTCGATTTCGACGCGAAATTAAAATTAGATTTTAATTCGGGCATAGGAGTTAATTTAGAATTAATTCGTAAGCGACGTAAATAATAATTTCGCTAGGAGCGATTATTTATTTAAATCCGATTTAATTAACGTCGCGACGCTAGCTCGGTATTTCGGAAATATCGAACCCGAACGCGTGAGTGGACGTGGGCCCACTTTCATTTGGGAACGTGTGGGGCCCACATGACACTTGTCATTATATGCATTATTTTATTGATAAGGCATTGCATGTTAATAGTGTACAAAACACTCTAAGGCATTGCATGGTGATAGTGTGCATTACACTCAAAGGCTTTGCATGGAGTTTGAGTGTTTGACACTCTAAGCCATTGCATGGTTTATGTCATAGATTTATTATTTATTTAATAAATTATAACATAAATATAAATTGATTTTTGGTAAAACAAAGATTAATTAAGATTTTACACAAAATCTCTCTTCTCTCTCAAATTGCCGAGAACTCCATTGACCAGGGCAAGGAAGATTTGATCTTCTATTTCTCCATTTTTGCTAGCACAAGCAAGGGATCAAAAGAGGTGATAGGGAAACCATCAAAGAGCTTGGAATACAAGAGCTTGGAGCTTCAAGTCTTCTTCCTCCTCTTGGCCGAATCTTCCAACACTTGGAGCTTCCACCATTTGATCATCTTCTTCATCACATAGCTTTGTAAGTATGATTCCGCCATGCTTCAAGTCTTTTATATATATTCATTTATAGTATTTCATGAATGCTTAATCTTTCCTTGGGACATATAATAGAAAACAACAGGAGAATCATTTGAAATACTTGCATTTGGTGCCCTCGCTAGTTAGGAATTTGAGCAGATGGCTAGTGTTGCTGACGGAATTTGATATCGAGTACCTCACCTCTAAAGTAATCAAAAGGTGAGCCGTAGCCGAGTTCCTAACGTTACAACCCATTGAAGGGGATCAGTACAAGTTTTAGTTCCCCGATGAGGAAATCCAAGCTATTGCAGTCCAAGGATGGAAGATGTATTTTGAAGGAGCAGTGAACTGCAAAGGAGCCGGAATTGGGATCATGATAGTAACTCATGAAGGAGAAACCTTGCATATGGCCAAGAGGTTGACGTTCGGAGTGACTAACAACATGGTCGAGTACGAAGCATATGCCTTCGGGTTGACTGCATTGATAGCCTTGAGAGCTAAGAATGTTGAAGTTTACGGAGACTCAATGTTGGTAATCCGACAGATGCAAGGAGAATGAGAGTTAAAAGAAGAACGGTTGAAACCATATTTGTTCTACCTCATAAATCTGGCACAGGCTATCCCTGACTGCAAATTCCAGCACTTACCATGAAAAGAGAATCAGATGGTAGACGCATTGGCAACATTTGCCGCAACTTGGGAGAATCCAGAAAAATTGATAATGAGACCATTGGGGTTGACAACAGCGAGTAAACCTGTTTACAAGGTAGAAAGGGTCCTGGAAGTAAAGATCAACGATGGAAAACCTTGGTACCATGACATTCAGTGATACTTGGTACATCAGGAATTCCAAGAAAAAGCAGGCAGAAAAGATAAGATAGCCATCCAGAAATGGGCTTCCCAATATGTGAACTTGAACGGAGAACTGTACAAGAGGCAAGCGAATGGCATCCAACTGAAATGTTTGAGAAAAGAAGAAGCTCAAAAGGCAATGGAAGAAATACATGCAGGAGTATGTGGCTGTAGGCATTGCATTTTTACATGTGAAACAGATGATGAGTCTCAGTTGGAGGCACTACCTTTTAAGTCACGGAAGTCGCGAGAAACGGATATCGGAAGGGGAAATTCAGGATGAGTATGTTATCAGAGTCGTTTCACATGTTCACTGTTTTCGTTCGTGTTGCGTTCGTATATGCGTTCGAACGCCAGGCAGATTGCGGGCGTTCATGTTGCGTTCGAATTGGCATTTGAACGGTGTCGGTATTCCTAGTTTTGCTGTTAGCCCACCTGCACCCTAGCCTAGCCCAAGCCCACTTAAAACACACCCAAATTAAATCAAATATTAAGTTAAATATTAATTAGATAATGTAATTAAATAAAATATTAATTAAGTGATATACCAAATTAAATAAAACAAATAAAATCTAAATAATCACCTACCAAAATAATAAAAATACTTACACAAATTAAAGAAATTGCATTCCTAATAAAGATAAATCAAATATATTAACTTCCAAACTTAACAAATATCATGCCTAATTAAAATCAATCATAACCAATTAAATATTTTGTATTCCTAATCTAGTCAAGATTTGTCCCCCCTCAATCTAATCTTTTCCTTGTTGGATACCAAATCAAATCCTTGCTCTTAATGCCAAATCCTATTCCTTGTGAGACAAGGAGTAACCCTAACCATTCTCTATATAAACAACCCCTCACCAAGCTCTCCCCCTCTCTTTCATTTTTTTTCACGCATACACAAGAAAATAAACCCTAGATATCCTCTCCAACATTCACGTATAACACGAACAAAATTCCCTTCACTGCCCTCATAATTCATTGCCTCACTCTTCACACAATAATATAGCCTGATTTGCCACTCCCCACCTGCCAGACTCCACTCACGTAACCCTCAGTCACCTTCACGCCACCTGCCTCCTCCTCTCATCTCACACATAGCACTTCACGCGAAAATCAAAACAAAAGCCACACTTGTCCACGCCTCATCACACGTCCTTGACTAGCCCACCAAGCTTCACAACACATACGGCTTGGCCATTGTCCTCACGCTCGAGCCTCACGCTAAAATATAAAGCACCTACATTCAGCCACGCATAGCGTCATTCACGCACACAAATTGATCACATAACTCCCCCTGACCTTCGCTCCATACCACAAGCGTATACTCAAAGCCTGCCTCACGCCATAAAATAAACCAAATCAACACCACAAAACCCCCTCACGTGAAGCAATAAATAAACACTAAACAGCCACATATCAACACCAAAACTGCATTATTTCACAGCCCAAAACAGTCACATTATTACCGAAAATCACACTCAAAAAACAGCAGCCCATTATCCCTTAATTACCCACCACAAACAGTCCCCGAAACACCCAAAATAGTAGCTTTGAAGACCTAAAATAGTGAGCAGAAAACACATCCGAAACAGCAGCGAAACGAAGCCAAAACAGCAAGGAAAACAGTGTAACAGTGAGCGAAGACGCTAAACCAGTGAACCGGAAAGGTTGCGGAGTGATAGCCATTCCGACGGTTGTAAACGCGAGTCCGGAAGACGACTTAAAAGGTTAGACCTGAGGGTACCTTTCACACCTGTTTTTTATTTGATTTTTATTGATTCTTTTGATTGTGTTTTAATTATTTATTGAATATTGTTTGCATGTGATGTGTGTTGTGGCCATTGATTAAAATGGAAAATACGTCATCTCTCGTGGTATATAGGATGGAAACCCAGACGTAAATTCCGTAGCCGATTCCGAATGGACGGTAGTGCGGTCTGTACTTGGGATACAACTCCACGTACCACTTGAGTAAACGGCGTATATTTCGCTTTATGTTATTTTGATTATTCTCACTTTATTATTCCATCTTTTAGTTTCCGCATGTTATTTATTTATGTTATGATGCGATCGAGCGCATGGGCTTAGTAAGTGGAATGAAAGATCCCCTATGGGGAAGGTTTAAAGCCCTTTACCACGATGCTTTGCCGCGCCGGTTGATGTGTGTTCGGTTGAATGCAAGACACGTTCAATCGGACATATTAAGTTTGATATGATTGTCTTTATTTTTGTATGTATGATGCGATCGAGCGCATGGGCTTAGTGAGTTAGTCCAAAGGTCCTCTATTTGAGAGACGAAGAGCCTAAAAGGCCACCTTTGTGACACTACTTCGCCGCGCCGGACGAAGTGTGTTTGGGTTGAATGTACGTTCAATCGGGCATACGAAGTCCTACAGTTTTATTGTCTTTATTTCATGTATTGTGATGTGACGCGCATGGGCTTAGTATGTTGGTCTAAAGGTCCTCTCTTTGAGAGACAAAGAGCCCCAAAAGGCCACCTTTACGGCAGTACTTCACCGCGCCCCTTTATTTTGTTGTTTAGTATGACATCTTCTTACATGACCATGCATCATATCACATTGCGCATGGGCTTAGTATGTTGGTCTAAAGGTCCTCTCTTTGAGAGACAAAGAGCCTAAAAGGCCACCTTTACGGTAGTACTTTGCCGCACCTCTTGTATTTAGTTATTCGCTTAATAACGTCTTTTTGAAAATTCTTGCATCATATTGCATTGCGCATGGGCTTATCAAGTGAGATTAAGGGTCCTCCACTTTGAGGGGTGAAAATGCTTGAAAGCTACCTTTGCTACAATGATTTGTCGCGCCCCTTAATCTGTTGTTATGTACGAGAACTCATATATTCATCTGTTCATGTATGTGTCATGTCGTTTAATGCATTTTGGAGGTCACTACTATAACCCCGTTCGAACGCGTTCCGAAACGCCACACGAACGCATGTTTTTTGTCTGGTCCCGTTCGAACGCGTTATCAAACGCTATACGGACGCGAACCTTCTGTCTACCGTTCGAACGCGTTTACGAACGCTACACGAACGCGAATACACTGAATTGAGTCATTTTCATCACATGTGCGTCTGTGTCTATATCTATCTTCTTTTACACCACGTCATAGCATGCTCACTTTAATGCCTAATTGCATCCCTAAGCGTCTTTTTGCATTACGTACTTAGTTGACTCCTTTATTTGTGCATGGACATGTAATGGCTATTTGTTGAAATCAAATGTTCGCCATTATTTGATTCGCCTTTATGTGTGCTTGTGTGGTTAGTGTGTCCTTGTGTTTCCATGACTACAATATGCCAATGAAGATTGTATGTTCATTGCTACTTTGATGTACTTTCAAGCATGTAATCTTAGATGTGAAATATATGCAAATTTAGGTGTAAGTTTTATTTTTGCGCATGTGGATTTAGAAGCATGATACTCTTGGAAATAAGTGTTACTTAAGCTTGATTAAATTATTACACAAATCCTTTCATTACGAGTGACATAAGTAAGGGACCATTCCGAACCCAACGGTTTGAGGTCTTCCCTTGCGAGGGGTGAGTGCGGCCTTAAATCTCATTTTCCCGGTTCACACCGGGTGGCGACTCTATTATTCTCCGGTTTAGTCCCCTGCGGGCTACTCCATACTCCCGACCGGGCCACGAGCCCGGGACAGCATGCGTCGCCCAGATCCTGTGTCCCACAGTCTGGTGACTCCACTGGGGATAGAGAATCGGCCCCGAAATATTGTCTTGTAATGTTTGGATTTATGTTCTAATTGACCGTGTCTATAGTGGATGAAATGGGGGTTTAATCAAAGGCATTTTGAGGCTAGGTAATGGTTTGGTGTCTTCCTTCACTCACTACCTTTCTAGAAGGAAAAGCTGTGAAGGCACCTAGATAGCCATCTACTCGTAGCCTATTGTGATGGACTAATTTGGAGGACTCGTTGTTTATTCCTGACACCAAGCGATAAGAGCCTAAGAGGCTTGGGTATTTAAGTGAGCCTCGCTCCACCTTCCCTCTGGGAATCTACAACGGGAAATCCATTTGACAGTCCGTCACACACCATAGCTCATTGGCACGTACCTTAGTGTATAAAAAAGGGTGCGTTCACTTGGTCGCTCGAACCCTTGATTGGGGAGACCTAGTTGTGGGCCATCCTTCGCCGATGAGAGCCTTTGTCTACACTCATGCGAACCAACCCATAGACCGGGGTTGTATGGTTAAAGTAACAATTATTTCCTTGAGTATATGCTTGTGGACCATCCTCATTTGGATGCAGTTGGACTATTGTCAGAAATGCGAACTTGCTGGGCCATTTAAACTGGGGCGAGTTCGTACCTTATGACCATTGGGCCCAAAGCCTCTGAAATGTTGATGGGCCATTATGTAGAAATTATTACTCGATGTTTGCATTATCTTTCTTTTATGCTTGTGTTTGGGAACATCATCGTTTGGATCCATTTGGACCATTTGTCATGAGATATGGGCTTGTTGGGCCATTTAAACTGGGACAAGAACGTATTTTATGACAATTGGGCCAAAGGCTTCCAAGTGTTGATGGGCCACTTTGTGCTTGTGTTCGGAACATTACCATTTTGATTTAGTTGAGCTCATTGCCATGAGATGTGAACTTGTTGGGCCATTTAAACTGGGACGGGTTCACTCCTATGACAGTTAGCCCAAAAAATTCTAAAATGATAACGGGTCGATTTGTTTGAAAATTTTAGTTGATTTAGTATGTTATATATGTTACATGCATCTCACGCACCCCATGCATACATACATCATGTTAACCCTCATGTTCTAAAAGCCATCATAGATTCCCGTTGGGTTAGGGAAAATGGAAGACTCACCAGAATACTGGGAACAGACATGAGTGAATCAGATATTGAGGTATCCCGTATGGATCAGTTGGAAAACGGTCTCGTCAAGGTCACTGAACAATTGCAAGCCTTGACTACTACCATGACAAATATGGTTATGCCCCGTGCTGGGGGAAATTCTGAGAATGTAAGACGTGAGGAGCCTCCGAATGGGTTGGGGGATGATATCCCCATTTTTGATGATGACATGGCAGAGTATGCAACATGCAAAGTGATTGGGTCTCAGGCAGAATTTCAGAAGCTTCGGGATCAGGTTGAGTCAGATACCCGCAAGATGAGGGGTAAACATGAAGAGTTGTTAGACTATGAGGCGATGGCTTTTGAGGAACAGTTGCCTGCTCAGTTCAAGATGCCGGATATGGCCAAGTTCAACGGGAATGGGGATCCGAGGGTCCACCTCCGACAATATGTGTCAGTTATGAGTTCTGTAGGCCTAACACAGCGCCAAGCTCAGAAGATGTTTGGGATGTCACTCGAGGGGGCACCTATGGTTTGGTATCATAGCCTTAAGAAGAAGGTTAAGGAAGATTGGAGGGAACTAGCTGATGCTTTTCTGAAGCAGTATGTTACAGACTTAGAAATTGACTTGTCACTCCGTGATTTGGAGAACACTAAGCAGAAGTTAGAGGAAAGTTTCAAAGAGTATGTGGATCGCTGGAGAAGCCAGCTTTTGAAAATGCAGACTCAGCCCTCAGAGAAGGACCAAATCAAAATGATCATCAAGGGCACCAAGCCCTCTATTTATAGTAAACTAAGGAGGATGACTTTGATGATTTCTGATTTTCGACAGTTGAGGGAAACCGTCATGGATATTGAGGAAGAAGAGGCTGAAAATAGAAAGTTTTATGTCCAGAATAGAAGAACCTTTGGGGGGCCTTCTGAGACCAAGCCCGCTACTACCGAGGTTGCTTCCATTAAGAACCGGTATTTCTCTAACTTGGGGAAGCCGTTAACTAAGGTGCTTGAGAAGTTGACGGGACAAGGACTCCTAAAACCCTTAGAGCCTAAACCACTTCCAGATCCTATACCACCCAACCTTAACCTAAGCTTGTATTGTCACTTCCATCAGAGGAGAGGCCACGAAACTGAAAATTGCACCCGCCTTAGGCATGAAGTCCAAAACCTCATCGATGCTCACAAAATACCTGACCCAGAAAGAGAACAACCCAACGCACACAGAAATCCCCTACCCAACTACATGATCAACTCTGGCCTACCCGAAACCCTTGTCCTCCAAACCCTTAACCACCAAGCTTCTTACATGGAGATAGGGGATGATAGTGAAGAACCGTAGGCCAAGAAAGAAGGCAATGTTGCGGATGATGAAGTTGTTCCTCCTAGTTTATTTGATCCTGCATTTTTAATATAGACATTGACTTGGTCTACCTGTTCGAACCATTTCTTAAATGATAATAAAGACGTTCATTTCGTTTACATGCCTGAGTCTCTCCCTCCAACCTGCAACATGAGTATATTTGAGAAAAGCATTCAACCCTGGTACTATGAAATTCATTGATGTTTAGAACACGGGGAATCTTCGGAAGCAACAACAGTACAGTCAGTTTTAGAAATGGATCAGTATCAGCTTACGGGTGAGGCCCACATCATCAGCATCAGTTTGGGGGCTTAAGCCCACATCAACATCAGTTTGGGGATGAGTCCCAAGGCCGAGGCCCACATCAGTTACAGTTTGAGGATGAGTCCTATGGCCGAGGCCCACATCAGTATCAGTTTGGGGCCGAGGCCCACATCAATATCAGCTTGGGGGCGAGGCCCACATCAGTATCAGCATCAGTTTAGGGGCTGAGGCCCACATCAGTTTCAGTTTTGGGGATGAGTCCAGGGCCGAGGTCCACATCAGAATCAGTATCAGTTCTGCCGGGTATGGCATTCTGGGGGCGAGGCCCACATTGGTTCAGTATTAGTTCTGCCGGGTATAGTACTCTGGGGAGCGAGGCCCATCAGTAATGGTTCGGAAATAGACCACTCTCTTATCAGCAATGGTTCAGAAATGAACCACTCTCATATCAGTAATGGTTCGGAAATGGACCATCTCTTATCAGCAACGGTTCAGAAATGAACCACTCTCATATCAGTAATGGTTCGGAAATGGACCATCTCTCATCAGCAACGGTTCGGAAATGGACCATTATTAGATCTCGCCGATAATGGCACTCCGAAAATGGAGCACGGTTCGGAAATGGACCATTATCACATCTCACCGAAAAGGGCACTCCGAAAATGGAGCACGGTTCGAAATGGACCATCATCTCATCTCGCTGAAAATGGCACTCTGAAAATGGAGCACGGTTCGGAAATGGACCAAGGAAGGCCTAACCCATCAGAATATGATACATATACATGCATACATGCATACATATCACGTACATGCAATGTTTGTTTTGTGTTCGCAGGTTTGTCGCGGCAAAGACCATCTCATCAAATAACGGTTCAAAATGAGCCACATTCTCGCACAGCACGGTTCGGAAATGGACCGCTACCATAACAGATGCCGAAAATGGCGCCCCAAAATGGAGCACACAAAGCAAAGGCCGAAAATGGCGTTCCAAAATGGAACACACAAAGCAAATGCCGAAAATGGCACTCCAAAATGGAGCACCCACAACAGACGCCGAAAATGGCGCTCCAAAATGGAGCACCCACAACAGATGCCGAAAATGGCGTTCCAAAATGGAGCACACAAAGCAAACGCTGAAAATGGCGTTCCAAAATGGAACACACACAGCAAATGCCGGAAATGGCTCTCCAAATTGGAGCACACACACAAAAGATGCCGAAAATGGCGCTCTAAAAATAGAGCACGGTTCGGGAATGAACCAGGGGTCGCAGCACCTCACCACCAAATCAACTCAACTCAACACATAGTAAGTCAAGTGGCAGCTGGCGAGCCAGGTAAGTGAAAATGCATTGCATAACTTTGATAGGATTGTCACTGTTACACATTACACAAGTCCTATCAAAGTGGGGGCGACTGTAGGCATTGCATTTTTACATGTGAAACCCGATGATGAGTCTCAGTTGGAGGCACTACCTTTTAAGTCACGGAAGTCATGAGAAACGGATATCGGAAGGGGAAATTCAGGATGAGTATGTTATCAGAGTCGTTTCACATGTTCACTGTTTTCGTTCGTGCTGCGTTCGTATATGTGTTCGAACGCCAGGCAGATTTCGGGCGTTCGTGTTGCGTTCGAATTGGCGTTCGAACGGTGTCGGTATTCCTGGTTTTACTGTTAGCCCACATGCACCCTAGCCTAGCCCAAGCCCACTTAAAACACACCCAAATTAAATCAAATATTAAGTTAAATATTAATTAGATAATGTAATTAAATAAAATATTAATTAAGTCATATACCAAATTAAATAAAACAAATAAAATCTAAATAATCACCTACCAAAATAATAAAAATACTTACACAAATTAAAGAAATTGCATGCCTAATAAAGATAAATCAAATATATTAACTTCCAAACTTAACAAGTATCATGCCTAATTAAAATCAATCATAACCAATTAAATATTTTGTATTCCTAATCTAGCCAAGATTTGTCCCCCCTCAATCTAATCTTTTCCTTGTTGGATACCAAATCAAATCCTTGCTCTTAATGCCAAATCCTATTCCTTGTGAGACAATGAGTAACCCAAACCCTTCTCTATATAAACAACCCCTCACCAAGCTCTCCCCCTCTCTCTCATTTTTTTTCACGCATACACAAGAAAATAAACCCTAGATATCCTCTCCAACATTCACGTATAACACGCATAAAATTCCCTTCACTGCCCTCATAATTCATTGCCTCGCTCTTCACACAATAATATAGCCTGATTTGCCACTTCCCACCTGCCAGACTCCACTCACGTAACCCTCAGTCACCTTCACGCCACCTGCCTCCTCCTCTCATCTCACAAATAGCACTTCACGCGAAAATCAAAACCAAAAGCCACACCTGTCCACGCCTCATCACACGTCCTTGACTAGCCCACCAAGCTTCACAACACATACGGCTTGGCCATTGTCCTCACGCTCGAGCCTCACGCTAAAATATAAGCACCTACATTCAGCCATGCATAGCTTCATTCACGCACACAAATTGATCACATAACTCCCCCTGACCTTCGCTCCATACCACAAGCGTATACTCAAAGCCTGCCTCACGCCATAAAATAAACCAAATCAACGCCACAAAACCCCCTCACGTGAAGCAATAAATCAACACTAAACAGCCGCATATCAACACCAAAACTGCATTATTTCACAGCCCAAAACAGTCACATTATTACCGAAAATCACACTCAAAAAATAGCAGCCCATTATCCCTTAATTAACCACCACAAACAGTCCCCAAAACACCCAAAACAAGTAGATTTGAAGACCTGAAACAGTGAGCAGAAAACACATCCGAAACAGCAGCGAAAGAAGCCAAAACAGCAAGGAAAACAGTGTAACAGTGAGCGAAGACGCTAAACCAGTGAACCGGAAAAGTTGCGGAGTGATAGCCCTTCCGACGGTTGTAAACGCGAGTCCGGAAGATGACTTAAAAGGTTAGACCTGAGGGTACCTTTCACACCTGTTTTTTATTTGATTTTTATTGATTCTTTTGATTGTGTTTTAATTATTTATTGAATATTGTTTGCATGTGATGTGTGTTGTGGCCATTGATTAAAACGGAAAATACGTCGTCTCTCGTGGTATATAGGATGGAAACCCAGACGTAAATTCCGTAGCCGATTCCAAATGGACGGTAGTGCGGTCTGCACTTGGGATACAACTCCACGTACCACTTGAGTAAACGGCGTATATTTCGCTTTATGTTATTTTGATTATTCTCACTTTATTATTCCGTCTTTTAATTTCCGCATATTATTTATTTATGTTATGATGCGATCGAGCGCATGGGCTTAGTAAGTGGAATGAAAGATCCCCTATGGGGAAGGGTTAAAGCCCTTTACCACGATGCTTTGCCGCGCCGGTTGATGTGTGTTCGGTTGAATGCAAGACACGTTCAATCGGACATATTAAGTTTGATATGATTGTCTTTATTTTTGTATGTATGATGCGATCGAGCGCATGGGCTTAGTGAGTTAGTCCAAAGGTCCTCTATTTGAGAGACGAAGAGCCTAAAAGGCCACCTTTGTGACACTACTTCACCCACCGCACCGACGAGTGTGTTTGGGTTGAATGTACGTTCAATCGGGCATACGAAGTCCTACAGTTTTATTGTCTTTATTTCATGGTGGTGATGTGACGTGCATGGGCTTGTATGTTGGTCTAAAGGTCCTCTCTTTGAGAGACAAAGAGCCCCAAAAGGCCATCTTTACGGCAGTACTCACCGCGCGCCCTTTTTTTGTTGTTTAGTATGACGTCTTCTTACATGACCATTCATCATATCACATTGCGCATGGGCTTAGTATGTTGGTCTAAAGGTCCTCTCTTTGAGAGACAAATAGCCTAAAAGGCCACCTTTACAGCAGTACTTTGCCGCGCCTCTTGTATTTAGTTATTCGCTTCATAACGTCTTTTTGAAAATTCATGCATCATATTGCATTGCGCATGGGCTTATCAAGTGAGATTAAGGGTCCTCCACTTTGAGGGGTGAAAATGCTTGAAAGCTACCTTTGCTACAATGATTTGCCGCGCCCCTTAATCTGTTATTATGTACGAGAACTCATATATTCATCTGTTCATGTATGTGTCATGTCGTTTACTGCATTTTGGAGGTCACTACTATAACCCCGTTCGAACGCGTTCCGAAACGCCGCACGAACGCATGTTTTCTGTCTGGTCCCGTTCGAACGCGTTATCAAAAGCTATACGGACGCGAACCTTCTGTCTACCGTTCGAACGCGTTTACGAACGCTACACGAACGCGAATACACTGAATTGAGTCATTTTCATCACATGTGCGTCTGTGTCTATATCTATCTTCTTTTGCACCACGTCATAGCATGCTCACTTTAATGCCTAATTGCATCCCTAAGCATCTTTTTGCATTACGTACTTAGTTGACTCCTTTATTTGTGCATGGACATGTAATGCCTATTTGTTGAAATCAAATGTTCGCCATTATTTGATTCGCCTTTATGTGTGCTTGTGTGGTTAGTGTGTACTTGTGTTTCCATGAATACAATATGCCAATGAAGATTGTATGTTCATTGCTACTTTGATGTACTTTCAAGCATGTAATCTTAGATGTGAAATATATGCAAATTTAGGTGTAAGTTTTATTTTTGCGCATGTGGATTTAGAAGCATGATACTCTTGGAAATAAGTGTTACTTAAGCTTGATTAAATTATTACACAAATCCTTTCATTACAAGTGACATAAGTAAGGGACCATTCCGAACCCAACGGTTTGAGGTATTCCCTTGCGAGGGGTGAGTGCGGCCTTAAATCTCATTTTCTCGGTTCACACCGGGTGGCGACTCCATTATTCTCCGGTTTAGTCCCCCGCGGGCTACTCTGTACTCCCGACCGGGCCACAAGCCCGGGACAGCATGCGTCGCCCAGATCCTGTGTCCCATAATGGCCCGCATATGAATGGGTTGAATATGTCTCGTAAGATTGTGAGACAGGGCTTTTACTGGTCGAAAATGGAAGCTAACTGCGCGAAGCTGGTAAAGCACTGCCATTATTGTCAAGCACACAGTAATTTGAATCATTTTCCGCATACAGAGTTGCATGGGCTGTCAGAGTTGTGGCCTTTCTCAGCATGGGGGATTGATATGATCGGAGAAATTCGATCGAACGCATCGAATGGACATCGATTCATAGTAGTGGCAGTAGACTACTTCTCGAAATGGGTGGAAGCCGAATCATTCCGCAATGTTACAGCAAAACAGATGGCCATGTTCATAGGTCGGAATCTTATTTGTCGTATGGTATACCGCACCATGTAGTAACGGACAATGGAGTCCAGTTTCAGGGAGAAACGAAAGCAATGCTACAGAAGTATGGGATAGGACATCACAAGTCATCACCTTACAGGCCGCATGCAAATGGGGCAGTCGAGGCAGCCAATAAGACGATAAAGACAATACTGGCCAAGATGACAGAGAATTACAAAGATTGGGCTGATAATCTACCGTATGCCTTGTGGGGATATAGGACTTCTGTGAGAACGGCGACAGGAGCTACGCCTTACTCTTCGGTTTACGGAATGGAAGTAGTACTACCGGTGGAAGTTGAGATACAGTCAATGCAGGTATTAGCAGGAGTAGAATTACCTGAACAAGAATGGGCCTCGAAGAGGTTTGAACTATTAGCATTGATGGATGAGAAAATGATGAAGTCCTTGCATCACATGCAGATATACAAGAAAAGGTTGGCTCGAGCATTCAATAAGAAAGTGCATCCTACCAAGATCAGAAAGGGTGATCTGGTGCTTAAGCAGTCGAAGCCATCAACGACAGACCCGAGAGGAAAGTTCAGACCAAACTGGGAGGGACCCTACATCGTCCAGATAGTAATGGGAAATGGAGCAGTGAGACTGTCAGACTTGAAAGGGAATGAGTTCACCGAGCCGATCAACGTTGACAGATTGAAACAGTACTTTGCCTGAGGAAGAAAAGAGTGAGCAGTCACCAAGAGAATTGGCAGAAGACCTACCCCGACGAGATAGAAAAATCATGCATGCATGCATACACGTAACATATTTTGCATTCCTTTTTATGTTTCTTTTGTTTTGTATTCACAGGTTTAAGAAGAAAAAAATGAGAAAGCGGCAAAGATAAGCTAGTCAAAATCAGCAACAATACAGTCAGTTTCCGAAATGAATCAGTATTGGTTTCGGGGATGAGTCCCAGGGTAAAGGCCCATATCAGTATAGTTTCGGGGATGAGTCCTAGGGTTGAGGCCCACGCTAGTATCAGTTTCAGGAAGGAATCTCAGGGGACGAAGCCCACATTAACAGCAGTCGAAAGGAAGAATTCCATGAAATGAATGAGTGAAAAAAAAAGAAGAGAAGTCTTTGATGGTTAAACATATGTCTGGTGATGATATTGTTTGCTGTAGGGAGAAACCTTAGAAATGATAAGTGCGAGACGTGCTCTCGTCCGGTACTCTGAATGGATTGATCTCAACTAGACTCAGGAGCACTAAAATACGGGATCTCAACAGTAGAAGCCTGAGTAGTTGGCAAAATGACTAGTTGAAGAGATGGTGGATCAGTGAATGACCGTTTGTCTGGATGTCCACCCCGGTTTACTTGTGCTACGATACATGATATGGTTGGAAACAAAAGAAAAGGTCTGTACAATGAAAAGAAAAGAAAAATATACTGCCTATAATCGATAAGCGTGAAGCTACCCATTGGCGAGTATTAGGACCACCATGAGGAGAAATGCTACCTTAAAGGGTAGTTGTGTCAAGAAAAGAAAAAGAAAGAAAAGACAAAGAGAAAAAGAAAAAAGAATGAAAAGAATGAAAAGAAAGAGACAAGAAAAAAGAAATACCATATCATGTTGAGTATGACGAAGTAATCACAGAATGTGATTAAGACATCTAGGTTGGTTAGACCCACTGATCCGATTCTCCGAGACGAAATCATCGGGTTGGCCTACTTAAGGATTAAGCTGCGAAAGAGCCTTGGCACACACACACTAGGAGTCTAGCTCAGAGCACTCATTCAGACGATCGAAGTTGAGTGTATCAAGTACTTTGAAGGTTCTCTGGTTTCGACGCGAAGCATCCGTTGAGGACAAAAATATGTTTAGCTATCAAGACTATCTCGTGAAAGGCAATATTACATGTTGATATGCAACATCATTATCAGTATCAGTCTGGCCGAGTATGGCACTCTGGGGGCGAGGCCCACATCTGTATCAGTCTTGCCAGGTATAGCACTCTGAGGGTGAGGCCCACATCATCGTCAGTATTAGTTTTGCCAGGTACGGCACTCCGGGTTTGGAGATACAACATCAGTTTGGCCAGGTACGGCATTTGGACTATCGTGGACTATTATGGACTACCGTGACACCCTAGGTACGGGGTTTACCACGCCAGGTATGGTATGTGGACTATCGTTGACTATTGTGGACTATTATGGACTACCGCGATACCCTAGGTATGGGGTTTAGCACGCCAGGCACGACACACGGACTATCGTGAAATATTGTGGACTATGTGGATTACCGTGGACTATCGTGGAGTATTGTGGACTACCGTGGACTACCGTGGAGTATTGTGGACTACCGTGGGTTATCATGGACTATGTGGACTACCGTGGACTATCGTGGAGTATTGTGGACTACCGTGGAGTATTGTGGACTACCTCGTCACCCTAGGTACGGGGTTTAGCACACCAGGTATGGCATGTGGACTATTGTGGACTACCGTGACGCTCTAGGTACGGGGTTTAGCACTCCAAGTACGACACGTGGACTATCTTGGAATATTGTGGACTATGTGGACTACCGTGGACTACCGTGGACTATCGTGGAGTATTGTGGACTACGTGGACTACCATGGGTTATCATGGACTATGTGGACTACGTGGACTACCGTGGACTATCGTAGAGTATTGTGGACTACCGTGGACTACCATGGTGTATTATGGACTATGTGGACTAATGTGGACTATCGTGGAGTATTGTGGACTACCGTGGACTACCGTGGAGTATTGTGGACTAGTGTGGACAATTGTGGACTACCGCGACACCCTAGGTACGAGGTTTAACATGCCAGAAATGGTACATCATCAATTCAGTTCAGAACAACAGGCAAGCCAAGTGGCAGCTGGCGAGCCAGGTAAGTGAAAAATCATTGCACGTACTTTGATATGATTGTCATTGTCACACACTCCATAAGTCCCATCAAAATGGGGGCGACTGTAGGCACTGCATTTTTTTATATAAGTCCCTATGATGAGTCTCATATGGAGACATTACCTTTTAAATTGTGGAAGTCGCGAGAAAAGGACGTTGGAAGGGTAAAGTTGGAAATTGGCATTTTTGTTGGAATTAATTCAGTTTTCTAGCTTCGGTTTGCTCATCGGATCTCCGTTTCAAAGTTTATCCTTGGCCCAACACCCCATAAGCCACTCATCAAACCATATACCAAACCCAAATACCCAAGCCTACCAAAAAACCCAAAGCCCACGCCCAAGGAGACCAAGTTCACGCCCATGGCTCTCCTAATTAGCAAGATGCACATTTAACACATGCTTAAATCAAGTCAAATCCTTTCCTAAGTGAAAGAAATCTCATGGATCCATTTCCTAATCAAAACCAATCACTATCCTAAATTAAAGAGATTCATTCCTTATGAGATACTAATTAAAAGATGTCACAATCATTAGAATATGCTTTCCTAATCAAAATAGGATTGCTTCCAACCCTTTGCCTATAAAAAAAAGGCATTCACGCACCCTTCCAAACCCTAGCACACACGGCCAAGGCCTCCCAAATTCACTTCCATTGCCGCATATTCCCTAAGCCTTAAGTCTCCATTGCCGCATTCATCACCAAGAAACACCCCTTCCATTGTCGCATCCATAACCAAGAAACACTCCTCCATTGCCGCATCCCTCACCACAAAAAACCCTCCATATTGCTGCATCTACCACTACCAAAACATCTCTGGAATATCCATCCGTATTGCAGCACAAACTCACCAAAACAGCCCCTCAATTGCAGCACACAGCCCTCACCGCACAGCCTTCACCGCCCAGCCCATAACTCACCAAAACAGCCCCTTTTACCAATGAAAAAAACCCCCCAATGCAGTCCTAAAATTGCAAGAACAACCCCTAATTACCGTGCAAAGCAGCCCAAAAAAACTACATTATTTGACTACCGAAACTGCACCTTCTTTTACCACCAAAACAGCCTATATTTTGGCCCCTTAAAACCACATAAACCAGTAGTAAAACCATAAGGAAACAGTAGTGGAACGGAGTGGAAACAGCGACCCAAACAGCGAAACAGCGAAGGAAAACCTTGAGTTAGTGAACTGGAGGAGTTGCGGATCATCAACCCTTCCAATGGCCGTGTAACTCACTTCCAAGAAGCGACATAAAAGGTTAGATCTGAGGGCACCTTCTTTATTTATTATCTTTTGTTTCTTTTATTTATTTTAATATATCTTCGCATGAAAGTTGTTAGGTGATTTATGTTGTGGCCGTTTGGTGAATGAATATATGTTCTTTCTTGTGGTATATCGGATGGAAACCCGGACGTAAATTCCATAGCCGAATCCGAATAGACGGTATTACGGTTTGCACTCGAGATATAATGCCACATACCGCTTGAGAGATACACATATTTCATTCATCCAACATTGTATTCGAGCATGATTAGGTTGCTAGTATGTTATTTATTTTAAACATGATTTAGTCGATAGTATTTTTTTCTTTATGTATGATTAGGTTGTTTTATATCATATTAGGGATTTAATTTATATTTATGCTTAGATTCTTATTTATTTTCCGTTGGGATGTAAGCCCTAGAGCTACATATGATGTAAACGGTTTCATGTGTTTTGAAATAAAATGATGCATTATTCATTTATCAAATTGTTTGTTTATTTTTCGCATATTATATATCTTCGTAAATACCGTAGATTACTTGTGTACCTTCAGACTTAGTGTATGAGTGTCATACACTAGAGGATTTAAGTATGAAGTTAGTAATCTTAAATAGTCCATAGAGAGCAAACAAAGCGGGTACTTTGTTTGTGGTTTATCTATAGCTGCGGTCCATTCTATATATGTATGGTGATCTTAATCTGGATTATCCATGTAGAGACATGAGAATGGAGGCACCTTGTATGATGCGATCATATAGGACTGGACCCAGATAGAAATGACATTCTTATAATATTCGTTAAGCAAAGAAAGTCATTTCAATCTACTTGATGGTCATATATGGATTGATCTTAATCCTGAGTGTACTACGAACTCCTGCATTGCAGTCTGTGTCCTTTTATTTACAAATGTGAGGTTGGTGTAGCAGTCCCGACCAATAGCTACGTACTTTGGGGGAACAGTTTGTTTTGTAGTTGGGAATGTTTTACATAGACATGGAGTTCACTCCTTCTTGCGAGAAGTAGATGAGTATATTTCTTAAGGGTTGATTCGGTACTTGAACGATTTGAGCGCTCAAGTCTTTCTATTACGAACCGAAAGATTAATATTCATAATAGTTATGAATAAATCGTTCATTAGAGAATAAATGGTACTTAAGGTAAAAATAATTAGAGGGGTATAACAGACATTATGACCCGGCTCTAATTACAAGATACTCGTGAAGGATCAATTCATATGTAATGACTATATCGATGGAGAACGACTTAGTTCGATTTAATATTTCATCTGCGGCAACGAGAGTGCAACTTCGGGTTTTTAGTGGAATAACCCGGAGTTAATAATTCGAAATATGTAATTAAGAACTTAGGTAATATTTCGAGATTATTGGAGCTCGGAACCGTGGGTCCATTTGGTCCCCTTGCTAGCTCGATTTACTATAGCGCATTTAATATAATTGGATAGTCTAATTATATACTCACAAAAGAATAAATATTATTAATATGATTAATAATATTAATTATGTCACACTTGAAATTATGCATTAAAAGTTAATGTATGGTATTAATAATTATATGATAATTATTAAATATAAAATATTGAATTATATATATGATATAATTTAATAAGGCTAAGATTGTAATTTCTATATTATGGGTTTTGGAAACCCTTGATTTAATTTTGGAAGTAATGACTTTCAAAATATTAATCATATATTTAATTTGTAACATATATTGACTTTATTGAAAGTAAATAATATTGTTACAAAATTAATGAAGAAATAAAGGCATGGCCGAATTCCTTGATATATAAGGAATATGATTTGTTTATTTTGGAAACCAAATTTAATCAAAAATCCTAGCCGTGGCCGAATTCTTTGGTGTATAAGGAATAGGATTTGTTTATTTTGGAAACAAAAATTTAATCCAAAAATCCTAGCCTTCGCCGAATTCTACCTTAGGGAGGGGATTGGTTGTTTTGTTTGAGTGAAACAAAATTAACCTAAGTATAAAAGGAAAACTTGATTTTCTTTTGAGTAGTGCTCTCATTCCAAACCCTAGCCACCTTCTTCTTCTTCACAATTCTCTCAAAAGTTGAGAAACAATTTTGAAGAACAAGAATAAGAAAAATATTTTTAGTGTGTGATTTAATCTCTAAAACGTTTATGGATTTGTTTGTGTGTGTAGCCCACACTACTTTCCGTTGGTAACGAGATATAGCTCGGAAGATCCTGTGGCGTTGAACAAAACATATTATTCTTTTCATCTCCATCTCACGGCAATGGGACAATTTTACTGCCCACGTGAATCACTTGGTTGATTCGGGACTCAATTTGTTTCGTTTTAATTCGGGTTTTGGGAAACACCTTGGGGACTTTTTGGGGCTGAGTTAGGATTTTTTTTTTGTGGAAAAATCAGACCTAAAACGCTACAGCAGGTCACACAAATTAGGGGTTGGTTTGGGTGCAGTTCGCGTGTGTAACGTGCGTAAAATAGTCCAATAATTCATTGCAGTTCGGGGGCTGTTTCACACGCATTTCGGGGTTGAGATCTTGTCCGAAACAGAAGCAAAACTCCAGTATAAGTGCTGGTTCCATTCGGATTTAAGGAAGGGAAGACAGAAAAAAATTTCAAGGTCGATCCGTGTGCCTATTCGCTTCCGCTGCGTGAGGAAAGCGTTTCCTACAATTGGCATCAAGAGCGAGGTGGAAAAGTGTTCTTAACCCTTCACTTTTTCATTTAAAGTTTCTATTTTTTAATATATTTATATGAGTTATAAATATGATATGCATGTTTAGATGAGTGGGCACATTGTGATATTCATATGATGAATGGTTTTGTTATTTCATGTGATGAATGGATTTTGCATTGGTCGTAAATTTTTCCGGCTCTTATTTTTGTAGTTGGTTTTGTTTTTGGGTTGTAAGGCCATAAGGCCATTGTTTACATTTGTTGTAATTTTAATTTTCAATGTAAAGTTTCAATTTTTTTGTAATTTGGAGCACCGAAGTCGCAAAGGGAGCCAACACCACTTTGGAGCGGGATTTGAAGACCAATGAATGCCCTGGTTGTACTAATTAGATTAGTATAGGAAAAATAAGAGTCCGTTCAATGCAAAAATAATTTTTGTTTTGTTATATGTATGTTTATTTCCAATTTTTTGAATAACATGTCATATAGCTTAGGGTGCCCACTCATGCATTTTACTTGCCATAACATGTCATAGATGCATTATCATTATAAACATAAAATTATGATTTTATGTAATTTAAAATGTTTAAGTTAGAAAATGATATGCATGAAAATCAATTAATTAGATTAATTGGATTTATGGTTTAAAATTTGAATTCTAATATATTGGGCTTAATTAGTGCATAATAAATTCCATTTGTATATAGGATGGATACCCGGACATAAATTCCATAGCCGATTCCGAATGGACGGTAATATGATATGCACTCGGGATATAATTCCACGTACCGTTGGATTTTATGACACACAAAGATTTATTAAAATTTTTAATTAGAATTTTTTACCATTTAGAATTTCATGATTTTAGACCCTTAAGTGCCTAGTATTTTAAGAGTTAAAATATTATAGCTCACTTATACCACTCTAATTAAATTAGTTTAATAGAGTAAATCTATTAGTAAAGACTAATGAATTTTTAGTGACGCAATTTTAATTGTTAAAATTGATTAAGCTCACTTATGACAAACTAGTGTAAATAATAATTATGATTTAGCCGCCATAAGTTTATCCACACTAGTTAAAATAAAATATTAGATATTTTAGATAGAAACCTTAATTTTAAAATAGTGAGTGAGAGAGGGATATACGACAGTATATCCCGCGATCTCGGTTGTTAGTGCAAAAATGTGAGATTCAAAAGGCGCCTCAAGACGGCTTTGTTTTCGTCCCCCTACGGATGGTGTCCATTTTGGGTCAATATCAGATTTGGGTTCCGAGAGGATAGGGATTCTAGATGTATCTTGTGAACTGACCTACCCTACAGCGGCACTTCACTCGTTAAGTCAAAGAATCCCGAAACGGCGGGTTACACTCACAAAGGAGTAATTAACTGTTAATGAAATTCCTTGATCAAATAAAACGGTAGTTGTTTAATATAGGAATAAGAGTTATTCCCGCATATATTAAATTGACTGAGATTGTCTCGATCTATCATGCGAGTACTTGACCTACCCTACGGCGGCACTTACTTGTGGGATGATAGATTTCCGTGGCATAGTAATTCTCTTAGGTTTCTAATTCATTACTCATGGTTCATGCATCATGTTTAATTTTATGCCAAAAACTCTTTGATGATTTTAATATGCGATGAATGAATGTTAAATGCATGTTTATTTTATTTTTCAGCCATGGTTTCTCCAATTATTTCCATACTTTCAAACGATAAATTAACCGGGGAAAACTATGTTAAGTGGAAAAGTAACATGAAAGCTATCCTGGTCTGTGAAGACCTAAAGTTTGTCCTAACGGAGGAACGTCCTCCCGGGCCGGCCAGAAATGGTGGCCAAGCTGTGCACGATACCTACCAGAAATGGGTCGCAGCAAATGAGAAAGCCTGCTGCTACTTGCTAGCAGGGATGTCTGAGGTTCTTGCTGCAAAGCATGAACCTATGGCTCTAGCATCTCAGATGATGGAGTCATTGCAAGGCATGTTTAGGCAGCCTTCGGAGCGTCAACACCATGAGGCCATGGTCTCAGCAATGACTGCTAGGATGAAGGATGGAACATCAGTCCGAGAGCACGTCTTAAGGATGATGACTTATCTCAACACTACTGAAACCAATGGAGCTCGTATTGACGAGCGTAGCCAGGTGACCATGATTATGGAAACTCTTCCGAAGAGATTCCTGCAGTTTAAAAGCAACTATGTTATGAACAAGTTGTCTTTTACTTTGACCCAACTGCTTAATGAGCTTACCCATTACGAGTCCATGCTTGTGGATCCTCGTAAGTCCAGTGCAGAGGCAAATGTTGCCGAGTCTTCTAAATCTGCAAAGAAGAAGAAGAAAAGCACTGGAAAGACTAAGGGAAAGCCCATGAAAAATAAGAACAAGAAAGGCTCCAAGGATGCTAAGCCCAAAGGAAAATGTTTCCACTGCGACAAGAATGGGCATTGGAAAAGAAACTGTCCTAAATACCTTGCTGAGATGAAGGAGAAAAAGGAAACAGGTAAATATGATTTACTCGTTATTGAATCTCTATTAGTGGAGGATGATAAATCCGCTTGGATTGTTGATTCTGGAGCCACTAACCATGTTTGTTCTTCTTTGCAGCTACTTGATTTATGGAGGGACCTTGCTGAAAGTGATTACACCATGAGGGTCGAGATAGGGGATCCATTTCAGCAAGAGCATTGGGAGTTTCCAGTTTAAATTTTGTTAATAATAGTTATTTAAATTTGAACAATGTGTTATTCATTCCTGGTTTTCCCAGGAATCTGATTTCTGTTTCTAGACTATTGAATGATGGTTATTCAGTTTCTTTTAATAGCAATTTGGTTATTATTGGTAGAAATGGATTAACAATATGCACAGGAAACTCAGAAAATAACTTGTATGTGTTAAGACCGTTAACACATAGGTCACTGCTCAACACTGAAATGTTTAAGGTTGAAAAACCTAAAACAAAACGACCAAAGATTTCTCACGATGACACATATCTATGGCATCTTAGACTTGGTCACATCAACCTTGACCAGATAAATAGATTGATAAAGAACGGAGCCTTAAACCAGTTAAAGCTCGGGACTTTACCAGTTTATGAATCCTGTTTAGAAGGAAAAATGACCAAGAGACCTTTTATTGGAAAAGGAATAAGAGCTAGTCAACTACTAGAGCTAATACATTCGGACATTTGCGGACCGATGAATGTAAAAGCCCGAGGTGGTTATGAATACTTCGTCACATTCATTGACGATTATTCAAGATATGGGTATGTCTACCTAATGCATCACAAATCAGATACCTTTGAAAAGTTCAAGGAGTATCGTGCTGAGGTTGAGAACCAATTAGGTAAGACAATCAAAAATCTACGATCAGATCGTGGAGGGGAATACCTCGACAGAGATTTCAAGGAATTCTTAGTTGAGCATGAGATAGTATCCCAGCTCACAGCACCTGGAACACCACAACAAAATGGTGTTGCAGAAAGGAGAAATTGAACCCTACTATACATGATGAGATCTATGTTTAGTTATAGCTCACTACCTAGTTCATTATGGGGATATGCACTGCAAACAGCACTGCATATCCTTAATGTAGTTCCATCTAAGTCTGTTCCTAAGACTCCCTTAGAGTTGTGGAATGGTCATAAAACTAGTTTACGACATTTTCTCATATGGGGGTGTCCAGCACATGTGCTGAAGAATAAGACTACAAAGTTGGAGCCATGGTCTCAGGTGTGCCTATTTGTAGGATACCCTTAGGAGACTAGGGGTGGATTCTTCTACAGTCCTGATGATAACAAAGTATTTGTATCGACAAATGCTACGTTTCTAGAGGAGGACTATATCAGAGAGTTCAAGCCTCGTAGTAAAATATTACTCGAGGAGTTACTTACTGGTTCGACCAGCACACCATCGTCAACGAAAGTTGACAAATACATAGCACCTTCAACATCTGATAGTCAGATGTTACCCAGTCAGAATGATCTACCACCTAGACGCATTGGGAGGGTTGTACGACAACTTGATCGCTACCTAGGGGTTGGAGAGGCACAAGTTGTCGCCTCCAGCGATGGCATAGATGATCCATTGACCTATAGTAGTGCAATGGATGATTCTGATAAAGAGCAATGGCTCAAAGCCATGAACCTAGAGATGGAGTCCATGTACTCCAACTCAGTCTGGGAACTTGTAGACCAACCTGATGGGGTGAAACCTATAGGTTGCAAGTGGATCTACAAGAGGAAGAGGGGATCAGATGGGAAGGTACAGACCTTCAAGGCTAGACTAGTGGCCAAGGGTTATACCCAGAAAGAGGGAGTTGACTATGAGGAAACTTTCTCGCCAGTAGCTATGCTTAAATCCATTCGCACTCTTCTATCCATTGCCGCATATTATGACTATGAAATTTGGCAAATGGATGTCAAGACTGCATTCTTGAATGGCAATCTTGATGAAAGTATCTATATGATACAACCAGAAGGGTTCATCACCCAAGGTCAATAGCAAAAGGTTTGCAAACTGCAAAGGTCCATTTATGGACTCAAGCAGGCATCTCGATCTTGGAATATAAGATTTGACTCAACAATCAAGTCTTATAATTGTGTGCAGAATGTTGATGAGCCTTGTGTACGTCATAGACGGGAAGGTGGTTTTTCTTGTTTTATACGTTGATGATATTTTACTCATTGGGAATGATGTAAGGATATTATCAGACGTGAAAAACTAGCTAGCTGACCAATTCCAAATAAAAGATTTAGGAGAGGCCAGTTATGTTCTTGGGATCCAGATACTTCAGGATCATAAGAAACGACTGTTAGCCATGTCTCATGCATCCTATATCGACAAGATCCTTGTGCGATTTGGGATGCAGAATTTCAAGAAAAGCAATCTGCCTTATCGGCATGGAATTCATTTATCGAAGGAACAGTCTCCTAAGACACCTCAGGATGTTGAGGAAATGAGACATATCCCATACGCTTCAGCAGTTGGTAGTCTCATGTATGCCATGTTATGCACGAGACCGGACATCTGTTTTGCAGTGGGAGTAGTCAGTAGGTTTCAGTCAAACCCAGGATTGGATCACTGGGTGGCTGTGAAACACATTCTCAAGTATCTTAAGAGAACGAGAGATTATATGCTTGTATATTCTGGTGAGGATATGATCCTTAGGGGATATACAGACTCTGATTTTCAGACAGATGTTGATTCCAGGAAATCTACATCTGGATCAGTGTTCACCCTAGGTGGTGGGGCTATTGTATGGCGGAGTATAAAGCAATCTTGTATTGCTGACTCCACCATGGAGGTTGAATATGTAGCGGCTGGTGAAGCGGCTAAGGAAGCAGCCTGGCTCCGTAAATTCTTGGGAGATCTGGAAGCTGTTCCAGATATGGATAGACCACTCACCCTCTATTGTGATAATAGTGGAGCGGTGGCAAACTCCAAAGAACCAAGAAGCCACAAGAGAGGAAAGCATATAGAGAGGAAATATCATCTCATCAGGGAGATAGTGCAGAGAGAGACGTTACCGTCACAAAGATTGCATCCGCAGAGAACCTTGCTGATCCGTTTACAAAGACCTTGCCGGCTAAAGTTTTTAAAGGTCACCTAGATGGTATAGGATTACGTGACATGTCCCATTTGCTCTAGTACAAGTGGGAGATTGTTGGGATGTATGCCCTAGAGCTACATGTGATGTAAACGGTTTCCTATGTTTTGAAATAAAACGATGCATTATTCATTTATCAAATTGTTTGTTTATTTTTCGCATATTATATATCTTCGTAAATACCGTAGATTACTTATGTACCTTCAGACTTAATGTATGAGTGTCATACACCAGATGATTTAAGTCTGAAGTTAGTAATCTTAAATAGTCCATAGAGAGCAAACAAAGCGGGTACTTTGTTTGTGGTTTATCTATAGATGCGGTCCATTCTATATTTGTATGGCGATCTTAATCCGGATCGTCCATGTAGAGACATGAGAATAGAGGCACCTTGTATAATACGATCATATAGGACTGGACCCAGATAGAAATGACATTCTTATAATATCCGTTAAGCAAAGAAAGTAATTTCAATCTACTTGATGGTCATATATGGATTGATCTTAATCCTGAGTGTACTACGAACTCCTGCATGGCAGGCTGTGTCATTTGATTTACAAAGGTGAGGTTGGTGTAGCAGTCCCGACCAATAGCTACGTACTTTGGGGGCATAGTTTGTTTTGTAGCTGGGAACGTTTTACATAGACACGGAGTTCACTCCTTCTTGCGAGAAGTAGATGAGTATCTTTCTTAAGGGTTGATTCGGTACTTGAACGATTTGAGAGCTCAAATCTTTCTATTACGAACAGAAAAATTAATATTCGTAATAGTTATGAATAAATCGTTCATTAGAGAATAAATGGTACTTAAGGTAAAAATATTTAGAGGGGTATAACGGAAATTATAACCCAGCTCTGATTACAAAATACTCGTGAAGGATCAATTCATATGTAATGACTATATCGATGGACAACGACTTAGTTCGATTTAATATTTCATCTGCGGCAACGAGAGTGCAACTTCGGGTTTTTAGTGGAATAACCCGGAGTTAATGATTTGGAATATCTAATTAAGAGCTTAATTAATATTTCGAGATTATTGGAGCTCGGAACCGTGGGTCCATTTGGTCCCCGTGCTAGCTCGATTTACTATAGTGAATTTAATATAATTGGATAGTCTAATTATATACTCACAAAAGAATAAATATTATTAATATGATTAATAATATTAATTATGTCACACTTGAAACTATACATTAAAAGTTAATGTATGGTATTAATAATTATATGATAATTATTAAATATAAAATATTGAATAATATATATGATATAATTAATAAGGCTAAGATTGTAATTTCTATATTATGGGTTTTGGAAACCCTTGATTTAATTTTGGAAGTAATGAATTTCAAAATATTAATCATATATTTAATTTGTAACATATATTGACTTATTGAAAGTAAATAATATTGTTACAAAATTAATGAAGAAATAAAAGGCATGGCTGAATTCCTTGATGTATAAGAATATGATTTGTTTATTTTGGAAACAAAATTTAATCAAAAAATCCTAGCCTTGGCCGAATTCCTTGGTGTATAAGGAATAGGATTTGTTTATTTTGGAAACAAAAATTTAATCCAAAAATCCTAGCCTTGGCCAAAGTCTACCTTAGGGAGGGGATTGGTTGTTTTGTTTGAGTGAAACAAAATTGACCTAAGTATAAAAGGAAAAACTTGATTTTTTTTTTGAGTAGTGCTCTTGATAAGTGTGGTTTATACCCACTTATTATGGCATTCTCAGCTTATTATTTTGTTATAATTCGAGATATTTAAATTGATTTATAATTTATTTTATTTTATTTATAGGAGCATTAATACATGGATCTGGGAACAATTGCACGTGTTTCGGGACCTATTGGGAGAATCAGACTCAAGAAGCAGCAAAAAACCAGCATCAGTTGCGCACTGAACTTAAAAGACTATAACTTTTGATCTAGAAGAATTATGAGACCCATAATATATCGATTTGCATCTACTCGAGGAGATATATCCAATTATGGGCACCGGAACTGCGCAGCCCAAGGATTAGCGCTGCGGCGCCTAGAATTAAAATGAGAATGACCAAAATTGAAAAGGCAGCCACTATTTTGACCAAAAATGCACACGTGGGGCCATATTTATAAAAGCAATACCAATTTAAGGAAAGAAAGAGAGTGGGGCCGCAGGTTTTAAGCACATGCAAGGTGGGCTGCAACTTTTGACCAAAAGAGAAGAGAGCATCACGTGGACTAATTCAATTAGGCTTCAAATTGTTGGTTACAAACGCAAACACAGGAGAGTCAGCAGCGACGACGCACAAAAGCCAAAAGCAGCAATTCCCATGCACGCTCGCGCGCCTCAGCAGAGTTCAGCACCACGACGATTCACCAGACGCAATGCCATGCTCGCGCCTCGAATTACACAAACCCCCATATCACAGCGCCCACTTACAATGATCCAAGAAGAAAACCTACACGTTCCAGGATTCACTTTTTAGGGTTTTCTGAAATCCTAGGCACCCTGAAACTTCTATAAATACAAAGGTTCGTCCAAAACTAGAGGGGAGGCTAATACAGAGCACAAAACACAGAAAACATATTTTTAGAGATCCAAGGAGAGGATTGAAGAGCGACAAGAGGAGATTAAGGCTGTGACATCTGAAAAGGAAGAGATTCAATTCGGGTTTTATCTTCTTATTTCTTTCTTAAAACTCTAATGATTTCCATTAAATTCATGGCTTGATTATTTATTGTTTTATCTTTTGTCATGAATTTACTCCTTAATTTGGAGAATGATGTAATTGATGCTTGAACCTTGTATTTTTGTTTATCAATTTTGTAATGAAGTTTTATTAATTATTATATTCTTTTGAGTTTAGTGCTTCTTGATTGTTGGCCACAATTGAAGATGATGAATGTTTAGAATCTATCACTCGAGAGAGGGGATTTTGAATAGATCTAAAGAATATAACCTAGGATTTTATAGAGTTCGAGAGAATCTGTAGTCCTTTGAAGTCGTTAACATAGAATCACAAATCGTAATGAGTTGTTAACTATTGGATTTTTATAGAGATATCGAAGTCTATAGTTGATAATATTTTCACTCGGCACTCGAGGAGAGGGAGTGAATATTTTAGGATCTTGACTTATAAATAATATAACTGAACAAAGATTAATTGGCATGACAAATACATAGGAGACAGCTAGGTGAAATCAGGATCTAGAATCTCTAATCGTATTAGTTCCTCCTATCTAAATATTTGTATATTTTATGTAATTATTAAAATCTTTATCATTTATTTTCTAAATAAAGTTAGGATTATCAATTGTAGTACTTAGTGCGAGTTAACGCAATCCCTGTGGGTTCGACACTCTTTCACTGATTTATACTAAAACTTGATACCGTACACTTGCGGTACGATATAAAAATATCACAACAGCTCTCATTCCAAACCCTAGCCACATTATTCTTCTTCACAATTCTCTCAAAAGTTGAGAAACAATTTTGAAGAACAAGAATAAGAAAAATATTATTAGTCTGTGATATAATCTCTAAAACGTTTAGGGATTTGTTTGTGTATGTAGCCCACACTACTTTCCGTTGGTAACGAGATATAGCTCGGAAGATCCTATGGCGTTGAACAAAACATATTATTCTTTTCATCTCCATCTCACGACATTGGGACAATTTTACTGCCCATTGCCGTGAATCACTTGGTTGATTCGGGACTCAATTTGTTTCGTTTTAATTCGGGTTTTGGGAAACACCTTGGGGACTTTTTGGGGCCGAGTTAGGATTTTTTTTGAGTGGAAAAATCAGACCTAAGACGCTACAGCAGGTCACGCAAATCAGGGGTTGGTTTGGGTGCAGTTCGCGTGTGTAACGTTTGTAAAACAGTCCAATAATTCACTGCAGTTCGGGGGCTGTTCGGGGACTGTTTCACGCGCATTCCGGGGCTGAGATCTTGTCCGAAACAGAAGAAAAACTTCAGTATAAGTGTTGGTTCCATTCGGCTTTAAGGAAGGGAAGAAAAAAAAAATTTCAAGGTCGATCTGTGTGCCTAATCGCTTCCGCTGCGCGAGGAAAGCGTTTCCTACATTTTCCGCATTAGATAATTGAGCATGGTTGTGTGATGATTGTATGTTATTTCGTGTTTGCCGTTATGACAACTTACTTTGAAGCATGCGAACTTAGATATAGGTTCCATTATTATTCTTATGCCTACGAACTTAGGTGTAGGCTATCTTTGAGCATATATGTTGAGTAGATTCGGTTAGTTTATTGCACAAATCATATCTTTAAAAGTGACATAAGTAAGAGACTATTCCGAACCCAACGGTTTGAGGTCTTCCCTTGCGAGGGGTGAGTGCGGCCTTAAACCATATTTTCCCGGTTCACACAGGGTGGCGACTCCGTGTTATTTCTCCGGTTTAGTTCCCCCACGGGCTATTCCGTACTCGCAACTAGGCCGCGAGCCTAGAACAGCGTCGCCGATTTTTGTGTCCTACAGTAATTTAATTAATTAAACATTGGATGAATGATTTAGCTACTCATGATATTCAATAAACATAAGTTAATCATTATTAATACAAAACAAGAACTCATAAAAAATAAACTAGAGTGAAAAGTGAAAAAAGAATTCTCGTTACAGTTTTCGCCTTCAAACTCTAGCGCTAATTAAAGTACTTGTCCTTGCCTTGCTCTATGCATTTTTCTATGCTATGAGACTCCAAAATTGTGTTATGAGGCTTGATTTTAGATTTTGGGATGAACTTATACTTATATATGAGGTTCGAGGGGTCTTTCCTGATCTGAAATTGAGATATTGATGAATCTAGATGAGTCTTCCGCGTTGTGATGTGTGTCACGCACGTCGCGACTTCATTGCTCAAGATTGATGCGTCATGATGCACCTGGTTGGGCGTCGCAATGTGCTAGTGATATCCATTCTGCCTTAATTTATTTTATGTGCGCATCTCAACGTTCTATCCAGCATGGAGACGTGCTGGTGACTCTGAATTTGCCACGAATGTGCTCCAAAATTACCAATTCATCTCCCATTAAATCTGTTTGAGTATTAATATAAATCTAACCTGTAAAATATATCCAAAATGAATCAAAGCACTCATACAATGTGAAACAACACACAAAACATTAAGATAAATTGGCAGGAAATATATGTATATTAACCTCTCATCCTCAGGATATCTAAAAAAAATCAAATTCTAAGTATCATCAAAATTCTACTAATATCGTAAATGAATTTGAGAAATCAATTTAAAAAAAGAAAGTATCCCCTCACTGCTTTAAGCATAACTTATCCAAGTCACGGAATAGTTGATGGTTGATCCTATCGACAATCTACAATTAAACATCTTCTGTTAAAGTTCATAACGCTAAAATTTATTTAAAAGATATCTTTAATTGATAAATATGTCATGCATAAATAATGAATTCTAATAGGAAATTATGATTTTTAGGATTTCTAAAGATTTAAAGGAACTCAAATAGAAATTACCTTAAGTCGAGAAATTACAAATTCAATTCCGATTATTCTTAATAACATGTCCCAGAATAAGGCTGAGTTTGAAATTTTGATAGGATTAATTGGGAACATGTTTTAAGTTGAAATTTTGATAGAATTTACTCTTGTGTGTCTAGTTTAATCTACTTTTTACGGTTATTAAAACTCAAGTTATAAGAATTTTATTGTACACTTGCCCTGTTATGATGCATATTCGGGTATAGTATACAAATGAGTTACATTTTACTCATTTAAGGTTATCGATACTTATTTAATATTTCCACACTTTAATACATAAATTAAGTTAATAATGTGCTTTATTAACTATGAATAAACTCGTTATATTTTCCCATCCCATAATTAATTACCAAAATTGTTTCCACTTAGCTCAAATTACAATAATCTTTCAGCTTACCACATGACAGTGAGCTTGCAAAATTGACTGCAACTACATAAGTGCATGAAAAGTTTTGAATTTTAATTTCTTATAACTGGTTATGTTTAGTTTATCTATAATTTTACGGTTCATCAAATGTAGGTCGCAACTCAACTTATAAGTGAATCTATATACACATTGTCTATGATAGCACCGATTTCGGCTTAGGGTTACTTTTAGGGTTTCAATTACCACTTCAGTAGAATCAACACTCAACTTCATCAATCAATATATGTAATTAGAGACATAATACCACTAATATTAAGGTTCTTTGAAGTGAAATTTACAATTAATGAGCAACCCTAACACAAACTATCTTGCCTTACAGACAAAACAATAATTTGCGAAATTTATTGGGAGCTCATGCTTGCTTGTAAAAATCTGATTTTTTACTATATTATTCCTTATTATATCCAATTTCCATATAATTTCACAGTTTGCTAATCACAGGTCTAGAACTCATTTTATAAGCAAACACTGCACCATGTCCATAATGATCTCCAATTCGGGTTTAAGGAGATATCAAGCTTCTACAGCTAATATGACCAAATTCAACACTTCATAACCATTTATCATCATTATACCATTAATCCAACAAATGAATCCACACAAAAATTCTGAAATTACAATAGGATTAGATTAACTTACCTAGTTGTTCCATACACTCTTCTAATCTACTGTCATATGACACTTATTCTTCTTCTTTCTTCTTCTTTTTCTTCTCAAATTTACTTCATGAAAATTAAAATTCTTTACCCATCTTTTCTCTCTAGGTTCGGCCAAGGTGGGGGATGATAGTCTTTTGGTTTGTTTCTTTTTAACTAAATGAAACAAGTGGAAAGTTATAGGTTTTTCTAGAAAATTCAAGATGAATGGAAACAATTGCTCTTGGTTTGCAAATGTTAACTATGCCCAAATCCACTAATTTAATGGACCCAAGCTATTTTCTTAATAGACCCAATATTTAGCCCAATTTCAAAAAAAAAATAAAAAATATCCAAAGGTTCGTTTAAGTCTAACCGGCCTTTTCAATTTTCTACAATCTGTTATGTTTTAGAAAAATTTTATTCTAGTCACCAAAATTCTAGTTAAACTATTATGTATAATTTCGGCCGTTATAATAAATTATTTGATCAATCCTACTAAAATAGAACAAGTATGATCTAATATGAAAAATAAAAATTATCAATGCAAACTCAACGATATATACATTCGAGAGCACCAAGGTGAATCCTCATACAGTTCATACAAAAGGCTGGCTTAAACTTTAAAATTTGATTTAACATTAGAATCCAAAATCTAACAACATGGTTTTTTATAAAATTTTTTAATTATTTATAAATATGGGGACTGAATTCGGCCCAAAAAACTTAGGCCCACCGGTGGAGAGTGAAATTATCTACAAGTATATAACAAACAAACTCTCTATACTCAAGAGCGGGGGGGGGGGGGGTGAATTGGGTAATAGCCTAATAAGGGATAGAGAAAATGACACCAGTGATTTATAGTGGTTCGGCCAACAATGCATACGTCCACACTCCCAAGTCGCGCTTGAAGGTTTCTACTAAGTTAAACCACAACTTACACAATGTTTTTTCGTGGCTCAACCGCAACCAAGAGTTTTGCTTCCTATGTTCACTCCAAATTTTTGCACAAGATTTTTATCCCTAGGTTCACTCTTAAAACCTTTACAATGAGTTTTGTCAATAGGCTTAGTCAAAAACCTTTTACAAACTTCAAGTGTTTGATAAAGAGGTTTAAAATACAACTTAGGCAGTCACAAAGATAATGAAGATTTAGTGTGAGCATCTAACCCAAGAAATATAAGCACTCAAAATGATTTGAATATGTATGAAGCTTTTGCATGAGAGTGTATGATAAATAAGATTTAGTAAACTCTTTATTTTGCCTTATAAGAAATTGTATGAAGGTGCAAGAGATAGAAAAAAATGAATTTAGGGCTTAATATATAATGAAGGTTTAAACTGCCTCAACTGATCTGTCTGAGACCGATATGCCGATCTTAGAGGCCGATATACTAGTCTGCCAAAGTGTAACGGCTATATTGGTGGGGCGTTTGTGGGACCCTTACGGTCAGATCGGTGGCTCGTGTAGGGAAATTGGGTCTAACCCTTGGATATCTAGAATTGTTGTATTTTTAAATTATTTTATGAAAAATTATATTATGTTATGGGTCTGTAAGAAAAAATCGAGACCAAAACAGACTCCAGAAACTATGAAACGGAGAAGTTTCAACGTTCATGGCAGCAACTCTTAGCGCATCGCGACGGGCAGGCTTGGGAGTCACAACGCCCAATTTGCAAGGGTGAGCGTCGTGACGCCTACAGTTATGAAAGGTGAGTGTCGCGATGCTATAGTTCGGAGTCGCGATGCTGCCCTGTGAAAAATATTGACAGTGAGCAAATTTACCTTGAATCCAATACAAAACACTTCCAATTTTCTCCAAACACTTCAATACACCTAAAATCCAATTTTAACATCAAACATCAACACATGTATACAACGAACATACATGTATTCTAAATATATATATGTATTTCTTGAAATTAAAACATGAACCAAAATAGGATCTTACAATAACGTGACTCATAAGCAATTTTAGATCACTCAAATGTGGTCAAGTGATTTTAGAATAGTAGCCATAGTTCCAAGCTATCATCTAGAGTTCCAAAAATTATAATTTTATGTTCCATGTCCAACATGAATATTTTGACCCAATTATAAGCTTATTGTGTTGATACTTCCAAAGTATTTATACACAATTAATTAGCCCAATTCAACATCAAGATATGTTATAATGTATCCAATACATGATTCATCAATATATGTCTAACTAATGATAACTCACTAATGAAAACATAACTTTGGAGAAGATCAAACTTACCTAGAAAGCTTGATTCCAAGTTCCAATCTTTTTCTTCTTGTTGAAATATTGTGGAGAACTTCCAAAGTTAGAAAGCTTGGTTCTAAGATCCAATCTTCTTCTCCTTCTTGTTGTAGAGAATTCCCAAAGCTAGCAAGCTTGGTTCCAATATCTAATAATCTTCTCCTTGTTAAAATATTATAGAGAACTTCTAAAGCATCTCTAAACACTTATTTTACTTAGGCTAATATCTCTAATTCTTGCTTGTTTTAACTTTCTCAAGTTTGATTAAAACCTTTCTCAAGCTTGGCTTTTATAGCAAAACTTATACAATTTTTAATTAATAAAATTTCTAATCAACTTTTATGTGGGCTTAATCCAATTTTTTCAAATATGTATAATTAGGTGTGACTAATCATTTTTGTCTACCACTTTGATTTAATCTAATTAAATCAAGACAAATTTTAATTAATGGATTCGTTGAATATCTACCAATTTGATTTAATCCAATTAAATCAAGTAAATACACATATTATTACATATTTATAATTACCAAAATATCCTCCAATGGTATAGATATTTATGAAATTACAACAAAGCCCGTATGTGATTCTGGATTAATCCAATTGGGTCAAAGTAAATAATTAATGTTATCCAATAACACTTAATTATTTTAATTGATAATTATAATATCAAATATCTTCAAAAATTATCAGCTACCCAAGTGCCCATCGAGTAAACTTCATATTGTGGGACTCTCTAAGTCCAAACATGTCCGACATATAAACATAGCTTATATGTATGCAATTCAACCACCTCAGAATTCGCGAAGAACAAGAACGATCTTTCTAAACTATACAAGTTGAGGTCATCACATATGTTTAACAATCCCTCCATCGCACGCTATCCGAGTTGTGCTTAGAAAACATAGATTACACTGTCAAGTTTCCGAGGCGCACATCTCATGTCGACATGTCCACGATTCTTTAAAACTAATCAGAATGCTATTTCTGATATAATCGATCCACCCTATGTGATCGGCTATGGCCAAAGTCTTAAGAATTATGAATTACTCACATGGATACCTAAACCCTTATGGTACACTACGGGCCGACAGATCATATTTTGATACATATTTAATTAATGAGTGCATCGGTCTATACCTAACGAACTATGCTACTCAACTCAAGGAGATTCCTATTGAAAGTGGTGTGTACTTCCAAATATTAGGAATCACTTGTGAGTCATTCAATATTCACTCTAATGAATACCCACATGTCTATATAATGCTTATGGAACCTTATTCTAAATAAGTTCTTGCACTGTTAATGCTTATCCATTGAAGGAAATAGTAGCTCAAAGTGACTCATGATTAACCTTATCATGTCTAACAAAATTTGGTTACTCGGTTCGGACACACCGTCAGGATGACGTGTTCCGAGAGGAGTCCTCATTGAAAGAATACTATACTCTTTCAAGTATTTGAGAAACTTATTGCTTAAGTATTTTCATTACAGTCTTACCGTGACGGTTTAATACTTTCGCCGATCTGTTTGTCTATTTCGTGTCGAAACTTGAAAGTTTCAGATTTGTGTTTCAAAAAGAAACACATAGCCACATCCGTAAATGTCACAAAATATTCATATCGACATCTAGCCTTGCTAGACATGGGCCCACTTGCTTCACTATGAATTAGGGCTAACAGGTCTGTGGCATTTGCACTTTTACCAAGTAAAGGTATTTTAGGCACTTTGCCCAATAAACTAGATTCGTAGACTTTATTTGAATGGAATCAAAACAGTCCTAGTACCCACTCTTCAAAAGTGTGGATATACGAGTCTTGTTTAATTGTGTTCTATACAACAATGCCACAAATTAGTTTCTTCTGATCAAATCAGTTTGAGCTGTTTGTTTATCATGTTATACGTTTGACATTTATTTATATTCAAAATATAAATTCTGTTATTCACATCAAATGTGTTTATCTTAATATCATCTTTATATAATGAAACACTTTAGTGTTCTCGAATATAAAGGTTCACCCGCAGCGGGTCAAACACTGATATAGAGATAATATATCAAGTCAAACTAGTTACATTATAACAGTTTCCAAATTTAGGTACTCACCCGAGGGTAGTTCCTAAACTTAGGTATCTACGGTTAAAACGGCGACTTTCATCCCGTTTCCAATTCGCAGATTTATCTCATTTGAAGTCAGTATCCTGTTCAAAACAGATTCTGAACATCAACATATAAATTTATGTACCACACTAAGTATTTAAAATCCAATTTAATACTATTAGAGAACATAATTATGATAAACATATTTGAAGTCGGAGCCTTTCTCGTCTTCAATTCCTTCATGTCTGCTTTGTTCAAATGGCAGTCACGCTTCCGTGATCCCGTTTGCCACATTTAGGTAGACATTTTGGGATATGTCTTTTATCTTCCTAGAAGATTATAATGATTTTGCCTTTGCCCTTTTCCATATTCCAGAAGCCTTTGGCCAAGCCTCGGGTTTCTAGAATATAGAAGTAAGGTGCGCCTTTGCGCGTCTTGCCATATTGCAAATTTTGACTTTGTGTCATTGAGAATAGTCATTAACTCTCCAATAGTTTACTATTGCAATTTTAGTACTTCTAAGATTCTAAGGATAGGTTCTTTGAAGATCTTTCAATTTCATTATCATACTTTAAGGATCAAATCCTTAGTTCTGATTCAGAAATTAAGGAGTCTACTGCGACAAGCTTAATGGATTAAGCTCTAAAGTTATCATCCCATAAATCTTCCAAAGATTATGCTCTACTATTTGCTTAACTCCGGGCTTAGGCATAATATGTTATTTTATCAAATAAAGTAACTTATTATTTTCCAGGACCATCCTGAAACTTATTCCCAATTTGAAAATTAAACCACTTAAATAAATTTTCCCTAGGATCATGTTTTAAATGCTAATCTTTCAATTTTATCTTGATTCTAATAGTCCAACTATTTAATCAACGATTTAGGTACTATTTATTATAATGATTACAATAGTCCAACTATTTAATCAACTATAATTTAATAGATTAAAATCAATTATATTGATTACTATAATCCAATTATAAAATCAACTATAAATGAATAGTTTGAATATAGTCCAACTATTTACTAAAAACAACATTTAAATATTAGTCCAACTAATATTTAATTTATTTGACGAATGATATTTGAATGAGCGCGTATGGCAAGTAATTAAACGAATATTGCAAATTCAATTCTTACCTCCCACTATTTTTCGGCGAGCGTCTAACCCTCTGTCGAGTACTCGGGAAACCGCGTTTCCTAGTGGGCTAGGATCCCGTTAAATATCACACAATCTTGACTTTGGCCAACAAATTGTATGATAATTAACTAGGTAGATCTATAAGATCGATTGGATCCAATGCAATTCCTAGATCCGGTAGGGGGACATCCAAGTCTGAAACATATATCTTATATATGCCAATACATCCAATGTATTACCTAACATTTTTCCTCTGAATCAACTAAGCCTTGGCTTTGGCACAACAAACTTAGTGATCTCAGTTAAGCGCGACCCATTGACCATGGAAAGCTTCGTAATCAATGTCGATGGACAAGAAGTGGTCTTGACTTTGGCCAACAAACCACAACTTGGACATGGCACCAATATGGAACAAAGCCTTCGTGATTCAAACACATCCTCGACGGACAAAGGCCATGACTTTAGCCAATAAGCCAATGCCAGTCTCAGATCTTGAGTGAGAATCACTCAATGGATGGAAAAACGCTTAATATTTTGCGAGGGTTTTTCGAGTGCAAATTGGCAACCAATTTATTATCTTTGTTAAGGTCTCATCATCATACACCCTTAAACATGCATTCTAAAAACATAATAAAGCACATATGAATAAAATAATAATGATATGCGGATGAATACTTTACACATTGATCCTAGATCAAATCTCTCCATTTCTCTCTCTCGCTAGCACATGTATTACTTCTACCCGTTACAATACACTTCTAAAGAAACCTCATTTACATTGAGGGGAATAGGTGAGAAGAGAATACAAAGAATAAGGAGGTGATAAGGCTGGACACGCAGGTCCAATTAATAAATCAAATTTATTACAACAATTTCTAAAATTGTCCCACCCATCTAATATCCATCTGATATACATTATTCATGCATCGCAACCATGTATTCACACAAGCATGTTATCAATCAATCTAATCAAAGTAATTAATCTGATAATTAGTGATCATCCAATATTCAAACAACAATTTGATTTTGTGCGAGTCAAACTCATTTTGCGAATAAAAACTCAAAATACGAATTCTCGAATTAAATTAAACAACATAATTAAATCCAATTCAATATGCATTTAATTCTAATTCGCTTATTTAATTCCAAATTAAATACTACACTTTATTAATGAACCTTTCACGACTTAAATTCCAAATCTAATCGTTACGGGTCTCAAAGCCCGATTAACGTCCAACGTCAATTTAATTAATGTCCAATGGGCTTTTAATTAATTTCTTAAGGCGTGGACTTTTGGTCAACTCGGGTCAAACCGAATAACCAAAATCCAATCCGGGAGTTACCTTATAAGCCCAGAAATCAATTTAGGCCCATTAGGCCTAATTAAACTTTAAAGGTCTATTTAGTCGCATTTGGGCTTTATGGATGCGGTTTTGGGCCCAATTGGATCCAACCAATTTTTTCTAAACCCATCTTGGTACAACCAAGCCCAATAAGCCCAATTACAACACAACAAGCCCAAATCCAATTTAAGGCCCAATTAGTTAAATTCAAAAAATTCCAAATTCCCAATTTAATTACATAAAGTGTATTACACAATTAATTACCCAAATCAATATTTCCAAAACATTAATTTATATAATTAATCATGCTCAATTACATCAATTAGTGTCCAACACATTTTGATCAAAAATCAAACCCATACATGTTTAAAAGCTCTCGGCAATGGGGACTAATTTTATGTCTGATTCGTTTTCAATCCAATTAAATTCACAATCGACATTAAATCAACATCCCAAATTGTTTCAAGTCATCCAATGATCAACGAAACAAAAAATACCAAGAATTTAGGGCATACTTGTATTCGGCAAACACCAAAAAAATTGGGCAAAAATGTTCCAAACATAATTTCTTGAAATTGATCGAATCAATCTTCAATTCAACATGATTTAAGCATATTCAAACATCCAATTTAATCGAATCATGCTCAAAATCAATTTACCCCATTTTAAGACCTAAATCAAATTTCATGCTTTAACCTTGCTCTTGATGCCATTGTTGGTGTTAGCTAAGGTCCCAAGATCATTAAACAAGCATGAAATAAGTGCGAATACAAATCAACGAAGTTGCGGAATACTCACATTGATCGGTTGAATGACGCTACGATGAACAAAATCGAATTATGCCCACTGTCACAGCTCACGGCAGTGCAGTTCTTGAGCTCCACCATATTCGGTTTTTGTATCATCTTCCAAGCTCCAAGCTTTGTCAAACGATTCCCGGCTCATGGGTGGACTTCCCTATCACCTTCGCATGATCTCGTGGAGTGCTAGCTCTCTTGATTTTGCAACAAAATCAAACACTCTTGCTTCCCTAGCTCACGGCAGTGAGCTGCTGCAGAAGAGAGAAAAACAGCCCATGAAAGGCGTGAGAGAGAGAGAGATTAATGAAATAGAGAGTTGTGTGTTCTTTGTATTTTGTGTATCAAATAAACTTAAATGAAATTCAAATTCATTTACCACAAATTTGGCTTTACAAAAGTCAAACCATAAAGCCACACCAACCTCCATCAACTCACATCACTCATGAATAGTGACTTACGTCAATCACTCAAAGTGAAAGACAACTATCACTTGATTGACGAATGATGTGACGCTATAAGCGACTAGCGATTTGATGCTTCATTTGACTTGCGTGCCGCACTCGAATTCAAAATGCTAATGCACTCGCAAATAATCTCGGGCTCGGGTTCGCTAATTCCAAATTAACGAATTTTCCGTTGCGACGTAATTAAATCTAATTTAATTAAATAATTATGCCTAGCATAATTACTATTCACGTCGGTAACGAATTAATTCTAAATTAACTCATTCGCCCGAATTAAAATCTAATTTTAATTTCGCGTCGAAATCCAATTTCGTTTAATATATCGAATATATTAATCGTTATCTCTCTTTCATTGATATTTTATCCCAGATAAAATATCTCCGCAATTAATCCCAGATTAATTTTCTCTCTCTTCTAATTAATCCCAGATTAATTTAGAGTGCGAGTCATTCGTCATCGGTGAAACTTCGGGAAGCGACCCATGAGATCCCCGGATATGTTGGTAGTAAATTCGATCGTCGGACTATCCGAACACGTAAGTACCTCGTACTACATTTGTACCGATTTACAAGACAATGTTGGCTTCTAGCAAAGCGCCATGCCTACCCAATTCTCCATAAATATCCTTACAGGAATAAATGATCTATATCAGGCGTATTATACGTAGTATTGTGTATGTCTGTCCAGTATCGGATGATCACGTGCTAGGCCTGGGGCTGGAATTGTGTCTGGCCCGTACGAAGCACGTGTCGGATGTCTAGTGACTAGTCTCTATAATCAGATAAACATGACCTTGTCATTTTATCCCGATGACTGCAGTACTTAAGAGTACTAGTACCGTATCCTACGTGACCATCATCTCCATATGATTGGAGTGACAATTCCGTCTTGACATCACACCCAACACACTATGATTCTCAATATACCCACCATAGGCCTACACAGAACCTGTTAAAGCCCTGGACCACCGCAACCAAAGTATATTGATTGTCGCAAGTATTGGCGGTGCAAGTCTCAGTTAAGACCAAATACACCTACCCTGATTTCGGACATCCATAGACACATAGTCATACTACCAATGGAATTCTGAAGGGGTCTATCGAGAGCGAAGCTGTTTCCCGTACCATCGGTAAAACACAACCTCCTATTACACTTGCATGAGTATCCTATACCCAAATATATGAGAACTATGTCGTTGTGCCCTCACAACGCGCACAAGTGTAATATTAGTCTTTTACGTATTTATCAATATCCAATCTCGATAATACTCTGACTAGGGATATTTAATGATTTATCCTTCGTGGACTGATACTGTCTCATATCATTCTCCGTCCAGGAACAAATCATAGGGACTTCCTATCGTTTATACATCTAGGTGATTTAATCACAAATGATAAGAGTGCAATCTCTTTTGTCACATAGTTAATTTGTACAACAACACCATGATCTGTACAAATAGTGACGCTATGGGTCATAATTTTCCAACACCACTTTGATGGGACTTGTGCATTGTGTAACACTGACAATCCTATCAAAGTTATGCAATGCATTTTTACTTACCTGGCTCGCCAGCTACCACCTGACTTGTCTGCTGCTTCAAACACAGTTGATGATACAGGGGGCCATCGACCCTGGGATGTAACCCAGTAACCGCTGACAATATGGGTCATGACCCTGGGACACATCCCCAAAACTGGAACTGATGATGCATGGGGCCATTGACCTTAGGACGCATCCCAATAACTGCAACCGACAACGGGGGCCTCGACCCTGGGACGCATCCCAATACCGCTGACAATGTGGGTCACGACCCTGTGACGCATCCCCAAAACTGGAACTGATGATCTAGGGAGCCATCGACCCTGGGATGCATCCCAATAACTGCAACCGACAACAGGGGCCTCAACGCTGGGACGCATCCCAATACCGCTGACAATGTGGGTCACGACCTTGGGACGTATCCCCAAAATCACTGACAATGTGGGTCATGACCATGGGACGCATCCCCAAAACTGCTAATGATGTGGGTCACGACCCTGAGACTCATCCCCAAAATTGATGCTGATGTGGGCCTTGCCCCAAAACTGATACTGATGTTGGCCTCGCCCCCCCAAACTGATACTGATGTAGGCCTCGCCCCCCCGGGACTCATCCCCAAATCTGATACTGATTTATTCCTGAAACTGATGACACTGTACCGTTGCTGCTTGTGGTTGGCTTGTCTTTGCCGCTTTCTCTTCTTATTCTTTGAAACCTGTGATTACAAAACAGAACAAACACAAAAATGAATGCAAATACGTCACGTTTATGCATGCATGCATGAATGAAATTCCTATTCCGTTGGGTTAGGTCTTCTGCCAGGTCTTCTCTTTCTCAGGCAAAATATTGCTTCAATCTGTCCACGTTGATCGGCTTAGTGAACTCATTCCCTTTCAAATCTGGCAGTCTCACTGCCCCATTTCCCATTACTTTCTGCACTATGTAGGGTATTTCCCAGTTTGGTCTGAACTTTCCTCTTGGGTCTGTCGTCGATGGTCTTGACTGCTTAAGTACCAAATCACCCTTTCTGATCTTAGTAGGACGCACCTTTTTATTGAATGCTCGAGCCAACCTCTTCTGGTATAACTGCATGTGACATAAGGACTTAATTCTCTTCTCATCGAGCAATGCCAACTGTTCAAATATCTGCGAGACCTATTCTTGTTCAGATAACTCTGCTTCTGCTAATACCCGTATGGACTGTATCTTAACTTCCATGAGTAGTACTACTTCCATTCCATAGACTAAAGAGTAAGGCGTGGCTCCTATTGCTGTTCTCACTGATGTTCTTTACCCCCATAGGGCGTACGGTAGTTTGTTAGCCCAATCTTTGCAGTTCTCTGTCATATTGGCTAATATTGTCTTTACTGTCTTATTGGCTGCCTTGACTGCCCCATTTGCCTACGGTCTGTAAGGTGGCGACTTGTGATGTCCTATCCTATATTTCAATAGCATTGCCTTGGTTTCCCCTTAAACTGAACTCCGTTATCTGTCACTACATGATACGGTATCCCATATCGATATATGATGTTCCGAGCTATGAACTTCGCTATCTGTTTTGCTGTGACGTTACGAAATGACTCGGCTTCCACCCATTTTGAGAAGTAGTCCATTGCCACCACTATGAAACGATGTCCATTCGATGCATTCAGTCGAATCTCTCCCATCATGTCAATTCCCCATGCTGAAAAAGTCCATGGCTCTGATAGCCCGTGTAACACTGTGTGAGGCATATGGTTCAAATTACCGTGTGCTTGACAATCATGACAATGTTTTATTAGCTTTGCACAGTCCGTCTTCATGGTCAACCAGTAGAAACCTTGTCTTAAAATCTTGCGAGACAAATTCAACCCATTCATGTGCGGTCCACATACCCCGGCATGTATTTCTTCCATTGCCTTCTGAGCTTCTTCTTTTCTTAAACACTTCAGCTGAATGCCATTTTCCTACCTCTTGTATAGCTCTCCCTTCAAAATCATATACTGAGAAGCCAACTTCTGAATGGCTATTCTGTCTTTTCTGCTTGCCCTTTCTGGGAGTTCTCTGTGTTCCAAGTATCGCTGAATATCATGGTACCAAGATTTTCCATCGTCGAACTCCACTTCCAAGACTCTTTCTATCTCATAAACGGGTCTGCTTACGGTTGTAAGTACCAATGGTCTCATCACTAACTTCTCTGGATTTTCCCAAGTCGCTGCAAGTGTAGCTAATGCGTCTGCCATCTGATTCTCTTCTCGCGGCAAGTGTTGAAACTTACAATCGGGGATAGCCTGTGCCAACTTTCTGAGGTGAAAAAGGTAAAGTATCAACCATTTTTCCTTCAATTCCCATTCTCATTGCATATGTCGGACTACCAACATCGAATCTCCATAGACCTCCATGCTCTCAGCCTTCAAGTCTATCAGTGCAATCAATCCAAAAGCACATGCTTCATACTCGGTCATTTTGTTAGTTACTCCGAACGTCAACCTCTTGGCCATAGGCAAGGTTTCTCTTTCGGGGGTCACTATCACGATCCCAATTCTGGCTCCGTTGCAATTCACTGCTCCGTCGAAATATATTTTCCATCGTTGAACTGTTATTGCTTGGATCTCTTCATCTGGGAATTCAAACTTGTACAGATCCCCTTCAATAGGTTGCAATGATAGGAACTCTGCTAAGGCTCGCCCTTTGATTACTTTGGAAGTGAGGTACTCAATGTCAAACTCTGTTAGGAACACTAACCATCTACCCAACTTCCCCACTAGCAAAGGTACTGAATGTAGATACTTCAAAGGATTCTCATTTGCTACCACCTGGATCTTGTAAGATTGGAAGTAATGACGTAATTTTCTATACGCCCATACCACTGCCAAACAGATATTCTCTACTTCTTGATAGCGGGCTTCGTACGGAAGCATCTTCTTACTGAGATAGTAGACCGCATGTTCTACTCCCATCTTATCTGCCTGTACCATCATTGCCTCTAGTGCTTCTGATTCTATGGCCAAATATACAGTACTAAGGGTTTGCCCGGTCTTGGAAGTTTCAATACAGGAGGCTTTACCAAGTATTCTATGATCTTGTTGAAGGTTGTTTGACATTGATCATTCCATTTCACTGATTGGTCTTTTCTCAGTAGTTTGAAGATAGGCTCACACATTGATGTCAACTTGGCAATGAACCGACTGATATACTGAATTTTCCCGAGGAACACTCTAAATTCTTCCTCAGTCTTCGGTGCTGGCATTTCGGTGATTGCTTTGATTTTCTCAGAGTCTACTTCTATCCCTCTCATTCCTACTGTATGTCCCAACAATTTTCCTGACGTTACCCCAAACACACATTTCTTGGGATTAAGCCGCAAGTTGTATTTGTCAACTCTCTGAAGGAACTTCTCCAGCGCTTCTATATGCCCAGTTCTTGTCTCTGATTTCACCATCATGTCATCCACATATACTTTAATCTCTTTGTGCATCAAATCGTGGAATAATGTAGTGGCCATCTGCTGATAAGTTGCTCCTGTATTATTGAGCCCAAACGGCATTACCTTGTAACAATATGTGCCCTACTCGGTGACAAAGGCAGTCTTGTGCTTGTCTTCTTCAACCATAAAAACCTGATTGTATCCTGAAAACCCGTCTACAAATGGATACATGGCAGATAAAGCCGCACTATCAACTAGTTCGTCTATATGAGGTAGAGGGAAATCATCTTCCGTGCAAGCCTTATTAAGATCTCTGTAATCCACACATATTCTGACCTTCCCGTCTTTCTTCGGCACTGGCACAATATTTGCCAACCACTCAGGATACTTCACTACTTCCAGAAATCCCACATCTATCTGTTTCTTGACTTCTTCTCTGACCTTCTCGGTCCACTCAGGTCTCATCCGCCGAAGTTTCTGTTTCACCGGCTTCATATTTGGATAAGTTGGTATTATATACTGGGCGATGCTTCTGTCTACTCCAGGCATATCCTCATAGGACCAAGCAAATACTTTGGCATATTTGGCTAATATTTCTTCTAATTTCTCCCACTCCTCAGAGGTAACCTCACTTGCAATTAGAATTTCCTTGGGGCTCTCAGGTGTACCAAGGTTAAATGCATTTGTTTTGGTGGAGCTGTTATCAAATATACTAAAGTCGTACAAATTGGAAGGAAGAGACTCAGACAAGTAAGCGAAATGATTGTCTTTATTGCTAGCAGATGCGGGAATAAATTCAAATAAATCAGAGAGATAAACATCTTCATCCTCCACAAATGCTTCATCTCCCACAACTGGGTCTTCCTCGGTTTCATTTTTTCCCTCGAGGGTCAGGCTCTCCAACTTCATCAGTTCTTCTTCCCATTTCTCTTCTTCATTCTTCGCAATTTCTGATGCTAGTGACTTCTCACCCATCATATCCTGAAAGATCTCAAACCCGGGCACCACAATCCCATTGACTTCTACCAGTTCAGGTTCTCCCTGATATCCCGTTTCCTTCACAAAGCATTCCATTAGCTTCAACTCTTTCTTTTTTGGCCTTCAGCTTATCCTCATCAGACTTTTACCCCAGTACTCTCTGAATGGTCTGCCCTTTAAAGTTTGGCAGAGTTCCTCCGACACCTGAACCCTTACCCGGCTCGAACTTCATTTTTTCCATGATCCTAGCCACATTAGGTTCCACCCATTCTTCGAAGGTTGCCGACACCTAGAACCTCGTGAAAGGTTGTATCTCTAAAGCAGCCACATCGTTATATATTTCAGCTTTAATGGTGATGATCTCTCCTCCGTATGGAAACTTGATGGCCTGATGTAGAGTGGAAGGCACGCCCCCAAGGTTGTGAAACCATGGCCTCCCCAACAACAAAGCAAAAGTAGCTGGGATGTCAAGCACAGTGAATTCAACCTCATCCTCGATCGGTCCCACCTTAACTATTGCAGCGAAAGTGCCCTCAACTCCTCGCTTACTGTCATCATATGCCTTGATAGTCATATTGGCGGGATCCAGATCTATCTCCTTCATTCCCAATCTCGATAGGATCTTCAAAGGGCACACATTGATGGATGAGCCATCATCCACCATTACACAGGATGTCGTCTTTCCACTCACTTCAGCTCTGATGAATAGTGGTTTGTTATGATTTATTCCCTCTGCCGGGAGTTCTTCCTCATAAAAAGTTATTGCATGCAAAGCTTCCTTCTGTACTGACCCTACAAACATTGTAGGATTAGCATCCTCTGGTACTACTATCTTACTCAAGGCCTCAACCATGGCCCGCCTGTGCTCTTGAGACGCACACAACAACTCCCAGATGCTCGCTTGTGCTCGGGTCTTCTTTAACTGACGCAATATTGTGTCTTCCTCAGCATTCTCCATATTCTCAGCCACTTCTCTGCCTTCTGTCCACATTTCCTTGCCCTTCTCTGCAGTATCACTATAAAAATGCCCACTACGTGTCATTCCTCTTACCTCTTCTTCATCACTACTGGAGAAGTCCTCCTAGAAATTCTTTCCCTTCTCTGCTTCATCCTCACTGTTGCTATCCCAAATCCCCAGGCAAAAGGCTTGGTGGTCAAAGGACTTGAGGACAAAGCTTTCGGGTAGGCCAGAGCTTATTATATAGGTAGGTGGTGGGACATAGTGATAATTAGGCAGTGGGTTTCTGTGTGTTTTGGGCTGTTCTTTCTTGGGGTCGGGTATTTTTTGGGAGTCTGTGAGGTTCTGGATTTCATGGCGGAGGCGGGCGCAACTGTAGTATCATGGCCTTTCTGTTGGTGGAAATGACAATACTAGTTCAGGTTGATATGTGGTGGTGGAGGGTGTGGAAGTGGTTTGGTCTCTGAAGGTTTTGAGAAGTCCATGTCTCTTTAATTTCTCCAGCACTTTAGACAAGGGTCTACCCAGGTTGGAGAATCGCCGGTTCCGAATAGCAGCAATCTCAGCAGAAACAGGCTTGGTACCTGATGTTCCCCCAATGGGCCTCATGTTCAGGCTATAGAACTTTCTATTCTCGGCCTCTTCTTCCTCAATATCCATGACAGTTTCCCTCAACTGTGGAAATCAGAAATTATAGAGGTCATTATCCTCAGCTTGCCATAAATAAAGGGCTTGGTGCCTTTAATAATCATCTTAATCTGATCTTTCTCCAACGGCCAAGTCTGCATTTTCAGAAGCTGGCTCCTCCAACGATCCACATATTCCTTGAAGCTTTCTTTTGGCTTCTGCTTAGTATTTTCTAAGTCCCGGAGTGATAAGTTGATCTCCAGATCTGTAACATACTGTTTCAAGAAGGCCTCCACCATTTCCCTCCAATCCTCATTGATCTTCCTCTCCAGGCTGTGATACCATACCACGGGTGCCCCCTCGAGCGACATCCGAAACATTTTATGAACCTGACATTTTGACAGGCCCACTGAACTCATAACAGAGACATTCTGGCGGAGATGGACCATTGGGTCCCCGTTCCCATTAAACTTGGCTATAACCGACATTTTAAACTGAGCTAGCAACTGTTATTCAAACGTCATTGCCTCATAATCCAACATGTCTTCGTGTTTGCCCCTCATCTTACGTGTAACCGACTCTACCTGATCTCAGAGTTTCTGCAGTTCAGTTTGAGACCCTGCAATTTTCCCCGTAGCATATTCATCCATATCATCATCAAAACCCGAGATATCATCATTCAATGTAATCGGAGGGTCTTCACGCCTCTCATTCTCAGAGTTTCCCCCAGCACGGGGCATAGCCATATTGGCCACAGCATTAGTCAAGGATTGCAACTATTCAGTAACCTTGGTGAGATTGGTCTCCAACCGATCCATACGGGATGCCTCATTCTCTGATTCACTAATGTTTGCTATCGGCCTTTTGATGAGTCTTCCCTCTTTCCTAACCCAATGAGAATCTATGGTGTCTTTTAAAATTCTCAGTCAGCATGTATGCGTGCAATGCATGGAATATATAAGTCGGCCTCTTGTCATTTTAAAGCTTCAATCACATTATTGCAAGGTGAAAACTTGTCCCAGTTGAAAAGGCCCAACAGGTTTACACATTTGTGATAACATGGCTAAACAACTTCAAATGATAAGGGGCCCAAACACAGGATGGCCCATCGGCATTTTAGAAACTTTTAGCCCAATTGTCATAAGATACGAACTCATCCCAGTTTAAATGGCCCAACAAGTTCGCATTTCTGACAATGACTCTAATTGAGTCCAAATGATGATGGTCCTAAGCATAAGCATAAAGAAACAATTTCTACAGAGTGGCCCATCGGCATTTTAGAAACTTTTAGCCCAATTTTCATAAGATACGAACTCATCCCAGTTTAAATGGCCCAACAAGTTCGCATTTCTAACAAGAAGTCTAACTAAGTCCAAATGATGATGGTCCTAAGCATAAGCATAAGGAAACAATTTCTACAGAGTGGCCCATTGGCATTTTAGAAACTTTTATCCCAATTGTCATAAGATACGAACTCATCCCAGTTTAAATGGCCCAACAAGTTCGCATTTCTGACAATGAGTCTAACTGAGTCCAAATGATGATAGTCCTAAGCATAAGCATAAAGAAACAATTTCTACAGAGTGGCCTATTGGCATTTTAGAAAATTTTAGCCCAATTGTCATAATATACGAACTCATCCCAGTTTAAATGGCCCAATAAGTTCGCATTTCTGACAAGAAGTCCAACTGAATTCAAATGATGATGGTCCCTAAACATAAGCATAAAGAAATAATTTCTATCGGTCACACAACTATGGTCTACGTGTGGGTTCATAGGAGTGTAGACAAAGGCTCCCATCGGCGAAGGATTGCCCATAACTAGGTCTCCCAACTCAAGGGTTCGGACGACCAAGTGAGCGCACCTTTTTTATACCTTAAGGTACGTGCCAACGAGTTATGGTGCATGACTGACTGTCAAATGGATTTCCTATTGTAGATTCCCCAGAGGGAGGGTGGAGCAAACTCTCTTAAATACCCAAGCCTCTTAGGCTCTTATCACCTTGGTGACAGGAATAAACAACAAGTCTTCCAAATTAGTCTGTCACAGTGAGCTATGGGTTAACGATTATCTAGGTGCCTTCACAGCTTTTCCTTATAGAAAGGTAGTGAATGAAGGAAGACACCAAACCATCACCTAGCCTTAATAATGCCTTTGATTAAACCCCTTCAACCCACTATAGACACGGTTAACTAAAGCACAAATCACAAACATTACAAGGCATTATTTCGGGGCCGGTTCTCTATCCCCAATGGAGTCGCCAAACTGTAGGACACATAAATCGGTGACGCTGTTCCAGGCTCGCGGCCTGGTTGGGAGTACGGAATAGCCCGCAGGGGAACTAAACCGGAGAAATTACATGAAGTCGCCACCCGGTGTGAACCGGGAAAATGATTTAAGGCCGCACTCACCCCTCGTAAGGGAAGACCTCAAACCATTGGGTTCAGAATGGTCCCTTACTTATGCCACTTGTAATGAAATGATTTGTGCAATAATTTAATTGAATCTACACAACATATGTTTCCAAGAGTATTCTACTTCTAAGTTCACATGCATGAAAATAAAGCCCATATATAACTCTGTATATAACCTATATCTAAGTTCGCATGCATAAAAGAAAACTGGAATAACGGCAGGCATATAATTTCTTAAACACATTAAATCGATAAATATGGAAATACAAGTAAAATATAAATATAGGAGAGACATAATTAGGTTTCTAGTGCGAAATAAACAATCACGGAAGCAATCATGTATGAGAATATAATGGAAGAAACAAGCATGCATGAAATGGGATGTAACAGGTCAAAGCTCGTTCGTGGAGCGTTTGATAATGCGTTCGAATGGAGAAGGGCCGAGAGCATGCGTTCGAGGTGCGTTCGTTAACGCGTTCGAACGGACAAGGGCCAAGAGCATGCATTCGAGGTGTGTTCTTGGACACGTTCGAATGGGATAAGACCTGATGCATGATAAAGCAGAAAATATGCGCATTCGAGTAGCGTTCGTAAATGTGTTCGAATGAGGGAGGGTCGAGAGCATGTGTTCGAGTTGCGTTCTTGGACGCGTTCGAATGGGATTACAAAAGAAAGGGAATTTATGGCGAAATGAACACATATGCGAAGGACCAAATACATAATATGGGACCTCATATGCCCAATTGAACATGCTTACATCCAATCAAACATACTTCATCCGGCGCGACAAGACATCTTGGTAAAGGTAGCCTTTAGGCATTTCCCTCGAATAGAGGACCTTTAATCCACCCTAGTCAAACCCATGCGCATCAAGTAATTATATGTGAATATGGAAGTAATGATATTGGACATTGGATGCCTGATTGAACACATCTCACGTTCAATCAAACATGCCTCATCCGGCACTGTAAAACGTGGTGATAAAGGTAGCCTTTAGGCATTTTCCTCGAATAGAGGATCTTTAAACCAACCTAGTTAAACCCATGCGCATCAAGCAATGATATGTGGATAACAAAGTAACGATATAGGATATTGGATGTCCGATTGAACACATCTCACGTTCAATCGAACATGCCTCATCCGGCGTGGCAAGACATTGTGATAAATGTAGCCTTTAGGCGTTTCCCTCGGATAGAGGACCTTTAATCCACTTTAGTCAAGCCAATGCGCATTATGACTATTAATACATAAATAAATAAAACAACCACATCCAGAAAATGGATGACGGGATTACATGCAATAAATGAACGGAAATTAAATAACAAGACAAAATATGCATTTCAAAGTTTCTCGAGTGGTACGTGAAGTTGTTTCCCAAGTACATACCGCACTGCAGTCCATTCGGATTCGGCTACGGAATTTACATCTGGGTTTCCATCCGATATACCACAAGAGAGAACACATATTCCATTCTTTCAAGGACCACAACATGTATCAACAAACGACTCTCATGCGAAGGAATTCTAATAAACAACAAAAAAAGTTGAGAATAAATAATAAGGGTGCCCTCAGGTCTAACCTCTTAGGTCGTCTCTCGAAAGTGCGTTACACGGCCGTCGGAAGGATTGCGGCTCCGCAACTCCTCCGGTTCACTGGTCCACTGCTTTCGTTCGTTGCTTCGCTGTTTTCAATTGTTGTTTCCTCCGTTTTGCTGCTGTCTCTCACGGTTTTAAGGTGAAAGAGGGTTGGTTTTCTGGACTGTTTTTAAGTGCAGTGTAGTTTCAGTGATGGTTAAGGACTGATTTTCTCTTTTTCTTTTTGTGAATGTACTAGGGTTCCTTCTTCTTTTCTCTATATGTGTTTTCTGAGATGATCTAGGGTGTTTTTTTTTTGGTGAGCTTGGGTGCTAATGCTTTGCAGAATTCTGTGTAATTTTCATAGATGTGCTAGGGTGTGAAAAGTTGGTTTATGTGTCTTCTTATAATGGTTTGCTAGGGTTTCTAGGTAAGGAATAGAATCCTCTAAAAATGGAAGTGTTTTGATTGGTTTATGAAAGGAAGAGATTTGTTTAATTTAGGGAGTGAATATCTTAATTGGTGTTTGATTAGGGAAGGGATTTGATTAGATTAGGAAGAGATTTGATCTAATTAATTTAGTTTAATTTGTGACATGTTTTTTAAATATTTTAATTATTTTTGGATGGGTTTCGGTCGGCTAATTGGGCTTGGGCGTGAGGCTAGCAACAAAACCAGAAGTACCGACACCGTTCGAACGCCGATTCGAATGTTACACGAACTCCCGTAATCTGCTTGACGTTCGAACGCGTTCACGAACGCAGCACGAACACGAAAGTAGTGAACATGTGAATTGAATCTGATGACATACTTATTCTGAATTTCCCATTTCGACATTCGTTTCCCGTGACTTCCGCAACCTAAATAGTAGTGCCTCCATACGAGACTCATCATCGAGACTTATATGCAAAAATGCAGTGCCTACAAAACCAATACCTCTCAGGTTGTTTTCTGACTCTATCCGACCTACGCGGTCCTTGTGTATTCGAAGATTATGGTATAGTCTTCGAAGATTATGGTATAGTCTCATCCCTGATGGACTGTTTATGTTCCATTAAGGATTCTATGCCAGGAACAGTATCACTCCGATTTTCATCGAGTTCTACTTTCCTCCCACTTATCATTGCATTTAGAAATTCCTTCTCAAGGAAAACCGCATGTAGAGCAACAAAAACTTTGTTCTCTTGTGGGTGATAGAAGTAATATCCTTTGGTTTCCCTAGAATATCCTACAAAAAGGCATTTATCCGATTTCGGTTCAAGTTTGGTACCTTCCAAACGTTTGACGTATGCCCAGCAACCCCAAATCTTCAGGAATGAGAAACTTGGTTTCTTTTCTGTCCATATTTCATACGGAGTCTGTTGAACAGACTTTGACGGAACCTTATTCAAAATAAGTATTGGTCATACTACCAATGGAATTCCGAGGGGTTCTATCCAGAGCGAAGCTGTTTCCCGTACCATCGGTAAAACACAAGCTCCTATTACACTTGCATGAGTATCTTGTACATAAATATATGAGAACTATGTCGTTGTGCCCTCACAACGCGCACAAGTGTAATACTAGTCTTTTATGCATTTATCGATGTCCAATCTCGACAATGCGTCGAATAGGAATATTTAATGATTTATCCTTCGTGGACTGATACTGTCTCATATCATTCTCAATCCAGGAACAAATCATAGGGGCCTCTTATCATTTATACATCTAGGTGATCTAATCACAAATGATAAGAGAGCAATATCCTTTGTCACATAGTTAATTTGTACAACAACAACATGATCTGTACAAATAGTGACGCTATGGGTCATAATTGTCCAACAATCTCCCACTTGGCCTATAGCCAGTCACTCGAGTGTCTTATACCCGAACTATGTACGATTGACTAAAACTGCTGAGGAAAGGCTTTCATCAGCGGATTTGCATGATTATCATCTGATGCGATTTATTCGATCATCACATCGCTACGATGTTTGATCCGAACGAATCAGATGAATATTGAAGTATGTATCTGGATCGTTGATTAGACCGTTAATTCTTTAGCCTGCGTTGTAGCCTAGCTCAGCTGCTAACAGAACTATATCTAATCTAATTAGATTTATTATCGACCCAGAAGGCTTCTATTGTTGCCTCAGCTGCAGCAATAACCCGCATTTGTTGTTTATTCGATAACAGTATCTTGTTTGGAAGATTTACAGCTCACTGTACCGTTATTCAAACTGTATAGTACCGTTATTCAAACTGTATAGTACCGTTTTGTGACTTGTAGTCGTCTTATCGGTTTAGGAAACTTACAGCAGTGATCATAGTCACTTCAAGTTCTCATTCTCCATAGACTAAGACAGCATCCTTAGTTCTCTAAGAAACTAACGGATGTTCTTAATATCAATCCAGTGACTATCACTAGGATTGGCCTGTTTGTGAATCCATATGCTCAAAGTTTATGAGACACCAGGTCGCGTACATTTTTCAATGTAAGATTTCTCGGAGAGTTTTTATGAAAGCCAAGCTTTCACCGATTTTATTATGGGAATGTCATTTCCAAGAGATGACATGTTATCATTATTTATAGGACAACCACTGTCAGTGCGCTCCCACTAACCTCCTTATATACACAAGAATCATTTACGTTTTGAATTAAATCATAAACCATTATGATTACATCAAAACGATAATTCCAAGAACCTAATGCTTGCTTCAATCCAGACATGGATCGAATAACCTGCAAACCTTGTTTGCTAGTTTTGGTACGACAAAACCGACAAGATGTTGTAAACATCCTCCAAATGGTTTCCATTTAAGGAAAGCGATTTTCCCGTTCAGCTGACATATTTCATAAATGAAACATGCAGCATTAGCAAGCATTATCCAAATGTATTTACCGTGGCAACAGGTAAAAGGTTGAATCATAATCAACACAATGTTGATAACGATACCTTTCCGCTACAAGTCTAGCTTAGTACGTTGGTATGTTGCAATCCATGTATGTCTTCCTTGAAGACTTATATAGTACCAATAGGCACAATGCCTTACGGTACATCAACTAGTATCCAAACTAAGTTGATATACATGGAATCCATTTCGGGCTCATGACACTTTGTCATAACAGGGAGTCGATACCTTGTATCACTTCCTTATACGTAGTCAGTTGGTATACCTCAAAAGATTGACATCTTTATGAGGTGAGATCAGAAACCCATACCCCAGGTTGTTTTCTGACTCTCTCCGACTTACGCGGTTCTTGTGTATTCAAAGATTAATGGAATAGTTACATCCTTGATGAACTATTAGTGTTCCATTAGGAATCGGTGCAGGAATAGTATCACTCCGATTTTCATCGAGTTTTACTTTCCTCCCACTTACCACTGCATATTGGTATTCCTCTTAGGAAAATCGCATGGCGAGCAACAATTAAATTGTTCTCTTGTGAGTTGTATAAGTACTATACTTATGGTTTCCCTTGGATAACCTACAATTGGCATTTATCCAATTTGGGTTTCAGTTTGGTATCATCCAAACATATGCCTAGCATACCCAAATATTCAGGAATGAGAAACGCGGTTTCTTTCCTGTTCATATCTAATATGAATTCTGTCAAACAGATTTTTATGAAACCTTATTCAAAATAAGTTCTGCACTATTTAAAGCTTATCCATTGAAGGAAATGGTAGCTCAGAGCGACTCATGATTAACCTTATCATGTCTAACAAAATTCGGTTACTCAGTTCGGACACACCGTCAAGTTGACGTGTTCCGGGAGGAGTCCTCATTGAAAGAATACTATACTCTCTCAAGTATGTTAGAAACTTATTTCCTTATTATTTTCCATTACGGTCTTACCGTAACGGTTTAATACTTTAGCCGATCTGTTTGTCTATTTCGTGTCGAAACTTTAAAAGTTTCCGCTTTGTGTTCTTCAAAAGAAACACATAACTATAACGCGATGCCACATCCGTAAAGGTCACGAAATATTCATATCCACATCTAGCCTTGCTAGACATGGGCCCATTTGCTTCACTATGAACTAGGGCTAACAGATTGATGGCACTTACACTTTTACCAAGTAAAGGTGTTTTAGGCACTTTGCCCAATAAATTAGATTCGTAGACTTTATTTGAATGGAATCAAATTAGTCCTATTACCCACTCTTCGAAAGTGTGGATATACGAGTCTTGTTTAATTGTGTCCCATACAACAATGCCACAATATGTTTCATCTGATCAAATTAGTTTGAGCTATTTGTTTGTCACGTTATACGTTTGAGATTTATTTATATTCAAAATATAAATGCTGTTATTCACATCTAATGTGTTTATCTCAATATCATCTTTATATAATAAAACACTTTAGTGTTCTAGAATATAATGGTTCACACGCAGCGGGTTAAGCACTGATATAGAGATAATGTTTCTAGTCAAACTAGTTACATTATAATAGTTTCCAAATTTAGGTACACACCCGAAGGGTAGTTCCTAAACTTAGGTATCTATGGTGAAAACAGCGACTTTCGTCCCTGTTGGTTTCTATTAAGGTCCCAAGAATGAAATCTAGCACAAAAATGCATGTGAATACACAAAGGAGAATGGCGGAATCATACTCACATTGAATGGATCTTGCGACGCGATGAACACAAGCCTTTTCTTCCTCCAAGATGGCTCGGCAGTGAAGCTTTTGGGCAGTGGACTGCTCGGCATTTGCTACTTTGCACCTCCAAGAATCGACCATGGATGTCCTCCATTGAAGCTCCAAGCTCCAAGCTTCCAAAATGGATTCCAAGCTCACAAAATCACTGCCCTATCACCTTAGGATAACTCTATGTGTTTGCTAGCACTTGATTTTGCAACAAAATCATTCTCTTGCTTCTCTTTGTCTTTCGGCAGAACCAGAAATGGAAGAAGAAAGAAATTGACTCCAAGCCGTGAGAGAAGAGGAGGGAAAGAGAGAAGACCGTAAGTGGTTAGAGAGAGAGAAGAAAAAAGTGTTTTGTTTTTATATTTTGATTTTTTAAAAAATAAAAAAACAAAACCCTTTTCCATTTACCTAAAGTCCAAAAGCAAAAACCAATTAATGCTTTTCAACTACCACATCAATCACTCAACTAATCAATCAAATTTTCACATCACTCAAAGTGACATGTGATTTGACGCTTGATGTGACTAGCGATTTAACGCTTGATGTGACTTGCGTGCCGCATTCGAATTTGAAATGCGAATGCGCTTGCAAACACACTCGGGCTTGGGTTCGTTAATTCCGAATTAACAAATTTTCTGTTGCGACGTAATTAAATGATTATACCTAGCGAAATCACTATTCACGTCGCTAACGAATTAATTCTAAATTAACTCGTTCGCCCGAATTGAAATCTAATTTCAATTCCGCGTCGAAATCCAATTTCGTATAATATATGGAATATATTATTTTATCGATTCATTCCAAATTAATTGTTCTCTCTCTTTAATTAATATTTTATCCCAGATAAAATATCTCCGCAATTAATTGTAGATTAATTTTCTCTCTCATCAAATTAGTCCAAGATTAATTAAAGTGCGAGTCATACATCATCGGTGAATCTTCGGGAAGCGACCCATGAGATCCCCGGATATGTTGGCAGTAAATACGGTCGTCGGACTATCCAAACACGTAAGTACCTAGTACTACGTTTATACCGATTTACAAGACAAGGTTGGCTTCTAGCAAAGCGCCATGCCTACCCAATTCTCCATAAACATCCTAATAGGAATATGTGATCTATATCAGGCGTAATATACGTAGTATTGCGTATTTCGATCCAGCATCGGATGACCACGTGCTAGACCTGGGGCTAGAATTGTGTCTGCCCCGTACGAAGCACATATAGGATGTCTGGTAACTAGTCTCTATAATCGGATATACATAACCTAATCATAATATCCCGATAGCTCGAGCATTTAAGAGAACAAGTTCTATATCCTACGCGATCATCATCTCCACTATGACTGAAGTGATACTTCCATCTCGACATCACACCCAACAAACTACGATTCTCGATATACCTAGAATAGGCGTACACAGAACCTATTAAAGCCTTGGACTACCGCAACCAAAGTATATTGATTGTCGTAAGTATTAGCGGTGCAAGTCTCAGGTTAAGACCAAATTACACCTTCCCTGATTTTGGACTTCCATAGACACATAGTCATACTACCAATGGAATTTTGAGGGGGTCTATCCAGAGCAAAGCTGTTTCCCGTACCATCGGTAAAACACAACCTCCTATTACACTTGCATGAGTATCCTATACCCAAATATATGAGAACTATGCAGTTGTGCCCTCACAACGCGCACAAGTGTAATACTAGTCTTTAACGCATTTATCGATGTACAATCTCGATAATACTCTGACTATGGATATTTAATGATTTATCCTTCGTGGACTGATACTGTCTCATATCATTCTCAATCCAGGAACAAATCATAGGGACCTCCTATCATTTATATATCTTGGTGATCTAATAACAAATGATAAGAGTGCAATCTCCTTTGTCACATAGTTAATTTGTACAACAACACCATGATCAGTACAAATAGTGACGCTATGGGTCATAATTTTCCAACAATCTCCCACTTGGCTTATAGCCAGTCACTCGAGTGTCTCACACCCGAACTATGTACGGTTGGCTCAAACTGCTGAGAAAAGGCTTTCGTCAGCGGATTTATATGAATATCATCTGATGCGATTTATTCGATCATCACATTGCCACGATGTATGAGCCGAACGAATCAGATGAATATCAAAGTATTTATCTGGATCGTTGATGAGACCATTAATTCTTTAGCATGTGCTGACGCCTAGCTCAGCTGCTAACAGAACTATATCTAATCTAATTAGATTTATTATCGACCCAAATGGCTTTTATTGCTGCCTCAGCTGCAGTAATAACCCATTTTTGTTGTTTATTCGGTAACAATATCTTGCTTGGAAGATTTCTAGCTCACTGTACCGTTATTCAAACTTTTATAGTACCGTTGTTACGACTTATAGTCGTTATCATGAAAGCCAAGCTTTCACCGATTATATTATGGGAATATCATTTCCAAGAAATGATATATCATCATTACTCAGGAAATTCACTGTCAGTGCGCTCCCACTAACCTCCTTATATACACAAGAATTATTTTCGTTTTGAATTAAATCATACATCATTATGATTACATCAAAATGATAATTCCAAGAACTTAATGCTTGCTTCAATCCATCTATGGATCGAATAACCTGCAAACCTAGTTTGTTTGTTATGGTTCGACAAAACCGTCAAGATGTTGTAAACATCCTCCGTAAGGTTTTGGCATTCAGCTGCCACATTTCATGAATGAAACATGCAGCATTAGCAAGCATTATCCAAACAGATTTACCGTGGCAATAGGTAAAAGGTTTCGTCGCAATCAAAACAATGTTGATAACTATACATTTTCGCTACAAGCCTAGCTTAGTACGTTGGTATGTTTCCATCCATGTATGTCTTCCTTGAAGACTTATAGAGTACCAATAGGCATAATGCCTTTCGGTACATCAACTAGTGTCTAAATATAATTGGTATACATGGAATCCACTTCAGACTTTATGGCACTTTGCCATAATAGGGAGTCGATACTTTGTATCATTTCCTCATACGTAGTCAGTTGGTATTCCTCAAAAGATTGACATCTTTATGAGGTGAGATCAGAAACCCATACCCCAGGTTGTTTTCTGACTCTCTCTGACCTACGCGGTTCTTGTGTATTCGAAGATTATTGGTATAGTTTCATCATTGATGAGCTTTTTGTGTTCCATTAAGGACTTGGTGCCTTGATAGTATTACTCTGATTTTCATCGAGTTTTACTTTCCTCCCACTTACTACTGCATATCGGTATTCCTATTAGGAAAAACACATGGCGAGCAACAATTACATTGTTCTTTTGTGATTTGTATAAGTACTATACTTAGGTATCCCTAGGATAACCTACAACTTTGGCACTTATCCGATTTGGGTTCTGGTTTGGTATCATCCAAATTTATGCCTAGCATACCCAAATTATCAGGAATGAGAAACCTGGTTTCTATCCTGTTCATATCTAATATGTTATCTGTCAAATAGATATTTATAGAACCTTATTCAAAATAAGTTCTGCACTGTTTAGCGTATCCGTTGAAGGATATGGTAGCTCCGAGCGACTCATGATTAACCTTATCATGTCCAACAAAAGTCGGTTTATCCTGTCGGACACACCGTCAAATTGACGTGTTCCGGGAGGAGTCCTCATTGAAAGAATACTATACTCTTTCAAGTATTTGAGAAACTTATTGCTTGAGTATTTTCTATCACTGTCTAACCGTGATGGTTTAATACTTTAGCCGATCTGTTTGTTTATCTCGTGTCGAAACTCTAAAAGTTCCCGATTTATGTTTCAACAGAAACACATAACCATAACGCGATGCCACATCCGTGTATGGTCACGAAATATTCATATCCACTTCTAGCCTAGCTAGACATGGGCCCACTTACGTCACTATGAACGAGGGCTAGCAGATCGATGGCACTTGCACTTTTACCAAGTAAAGGTGTTTTAGGCACTTTGCCCAATAAACTAGATTCGTAGACTTTATTTGAATAGAATCAAATTAGTCCTAGTATCCACTCTTCGAAAGTGTGGATATACGAGTCTTGTTTAATTGTGTCCTAGACAACAATGCCACATTCAAGTTTCAACCTGATCAAATCAGTTTCAGCTATTTGTTTGTCATGTTATACGTGAGAGATTTAGTTATATTCTAAATATAAATTATGTTGTTTACATCTAATGTGTTTATCTCAATATCATCTTTATATAATAAAACACTTTAGTGTTCTAGAATATAAAGGTATATCCGCAACGGATTATACACTGATATTGAGATAATGTTTCTAGTCAAACTAGTTACATTATAAAAGTTTCCTAATTTACGTACATACCCAAAGGGTAGTTCCTAAACTTAGGTATCTACGGTTAAAACAGCGACTTTCGTCCCGTTTTCAATTCGCAGATTAATCTCAATAGAAGTCAGTATCCTGCTCATAGCAGATTCTGAACATCAGTACATATTTTATGTATCACACTAAGTATCTAAAATCTAATTTTAATACTAGTAGTGAATATATTTATGACAAACATATTTGAAGTTAGAGCCTTGCTCGTCTTCAATTTCTTATTGGGATATGTCCTTTTATCTTCCCAGAAGATTATAATGATTTTTCCTTTGCCCTTTTCCACACTCCAGAAGCCTTTGGCCAAGCCTTGGCATTCTGGAATATCGAAGTAAGGTGCGCATTGCGCTACTTGCCTTATTGCAAACTTTGACTTTGTCTCATTGAGAATAGTCATTAACTCTCCAAGAGTTTATTATTGCAATATTTACTTCTAAAATCTAAGTATAGATTTATGAAGATCCTTCAATTTCAATATCATACTTTAAGAATCTAATCTTTAGTTCTGATAAAGAAATTAAGGAGTCTATATGACAAGTATAATGGATTAAGCACTAAAGTTATCATTACATGAATATTCCAAATATCATGTTCCACTTATTTGCTTAACTCCAGGCTTAGGCCTAATATGTTATTTTATCAAATAAAGTAACTTATTAGTTTCCAGGACCATCCTGAAACTTTATTCCCAATTTGAAAATTATAGTCGTTTAAATACATTTCACCCAGGATTATGTTTTAAACACTAATCTTTCATTTATCTTGATTCTAATAGTCCAACTATTTAATCAACGATTTTTGGTACTATTTATTATAATGATTATTATAGTCCAACTATATAATCAAATATAATTTAAATTAATTAACCTCAATTACATTGATTATTATAATCCAATTATAAAATCAACTGTAAATTGAAATTAATTAATTAAAATATATTGATTACTATAATCCAATTATATAATCAACTATAATAAAGTCCAACTGCTTTAATTAAAACAACAATTAAATATTAGTCCAACTAATATATTAATTTATATCGACGAAATATTTGAAATGAGCGCGTATGGTAAGTTACTAAACGAATATTGCAAATTCAATACTTGCCTCCCACTATTTTTCGGTGAGCCTCTAACCCTCTGTCGAGTACTCGGGAAACTGTGTTTCCTAGTAGGCTAGGATCCCGTTAAATATCACACAATCTTGACTTTGGCCAATAAATTGTATGATAATTAACTAGGTAGATCTCTAAGATCAATTGGATCCAATCCAATTCCTAGATCCAGTAGGAGGACATCCAAGTCTGAAACATATATCTTATATATGCAAATACATCCAATGTATTGCCTAACCTTTTTCTTCTGAATCAACTAAGCCTTTGCTTTGGCACAACAAACTTAGTGATCCCAGTCAAGCGCGACCCATTGACCATGGAAAGCTTCGTAATCAATGTCGATGGACAAGAAGTGGTATTGACTTTGGCCAACAAACCACATCTTGGACAAGACACCGATATGGAACAAAGCTCTCATGATTCAAACACATCCTCGACGGACAAAGGCCTTGACTTTGGCCAACAAGCCAATGCCAGTCTTAGATCTTGAGTAAGAATCACTCAATGGAAGGAAAAAACGCTTAATATTTGTGAGGGTTTTTCGCGTGCAAATTGGCAACAAATTTATTATCTTTGTTAAGGTCTCATCATCATACACCTTTAAACATGCATTCTAAACACATAATAAAGCGCATATGATAAAATAATAATGATATGCGGATGGATACTTTACACATTGATCCTAGATCAAATCTCTCTCTTTCCTCTCTCCCGCTAGCACAAGTATTACTTCTACCCGTTACATAACACTCCTAAAGAAACCTCATTTACATTGAGGGGAATAAGTGAGAAGAGAAATACAATGAGAAATAAGATAATAGGCTGGACACGCAGGTCCAATTAATAAATTCAAAATTTATTACAACAATTTCCAAAATTGCCCCACCCATCTAATATCCATCTGAAATACATTATTCATGCATCGCAACCACGTATTCACACAAGCATATTATCAATCAATCTAATCCAATTAATTAATCTGATAATTAGTGATCATCCAATGTTCAAACAACGATTTGATTTTGCACGAGTCAAACTCATTTTGCGAATAAGTACTCAAAGTATGAATTCTTGAATTAAATTAAACTACAACATTAAATTCAATTTAATATGTATTTAATACTAATTCTCTATTTAATTCCAAATTAAATACTACACTTTATTAATAAACCTTTTACGATTTAAATTCCAAATTTAATCGTTACGGGTCTCAAAGCCCGATTAACATCCAATGTTTATTTAATTAAAGTCCAATGGGCTTTTAATTAATTTCTTTAAGGCATGGACTTTTGGTCAACTCGGGTCAAACCCAAAGACTAAAGCCCATTTAAAGGAATCACCCTTATGTGCCTAGAAACCAATTTAGGCCCATTATGCCCAATTAAAATTAAGGTCTATTAAGTCATAATTGGACTTTATGGATGCGGTTTAGGGCCCAATTGGATCCAACCAATTTAGCCTAAACCTAACTTGGTACAACCAAGCCCAATAAGCCCAATTACAACCTTTAAGGCCCAATTTCCAAAATAAGCCCAAATTAATTAAATTACACAAATTCAATTTCATAATTTAATTAACCTAAAGTGTATTACACAATTAATTACCCATTAACATTTCTAAAATATCAATTAGCCTAATTAATCATGCACTTTCACAACAAAACATGTCCAACACATTTTATCAAAAATCAAACCCATTTTCATGCTTTGTCATTCTCGGTAATATAGGGGTTTTTCATTCCGATTCGGTTTCAATCCAATTGAATCCATAATCATCATTTCCCAAATCATTTCAACTCATCCAATGAATCAAAAATTAAAAAACACCATGAATTTCAAAAACTCGACCAAACCACTAATTTGGGGAAAATTTGTCCAATTCAAAATTCAATCTAATTAAACCTCAAATCAACTTTACCCAATTGTTTTAAGTCATCCAATGATAAAAAAACAAAAATTACCAAGACATTAGGGCTCTTTAATAATCGGCCAAGCCAACACAATTGGGGAAACTTGATCCAATCAAATTTCATGAAATTGATCATGCACAACTTCAATTAATCAACATCCAAGCATACTTAATCAATCAATTTAACCAAATCATGCTCAAATTGATTTTACCCAATTTTAAACCCTAAAATATTTCATGCTCAATTTAGGCTCTGATACCATTGTTGGTTTCTATTAAGGTCCCATGAATAAAATCAAGCACAAAACGCATGTGAATACACAAAGGAGAATGGCGGAATCATACTCACATTGAACGGATCTTGCGACGCGATGAACACAAGCCTTTTCTTCCTCCAAGATGGCTCGACAGTGAAGCTTTTGGGCAGTGGACTGCTCGGCATTTGCTACTTTGGCTCCTCCAAGAATCGGCCATGGATGTCCTTCATTGAAGCTCCAAGCTCCAAGCTTCCAAAATAGATTCCAAGCTCACGAAATCACTGCTCTATCACTTTAGGATAACTCTATGTGTGTGCTAGCACTTGATTTTGCAACAAAATCACTCTCTTGCTTCTCTTTGTCTTTCGGCAGAACCAGAAATGGAATAAGAAAGAAATTGGCTCCAAGCCGTGAGAGTAGAGGAGGGAAAGAGAGAAGACCGTAAGTGGTTAGAGAGAGAAGGAAAAAGTGTTTTTTTTTTATATTTTGATTTTTTAAAAAATCAAAAAACAAAACCCTTTTCCATTTACCTAAAGTCAAAAAGAAAAAACAAATTAATGCTTTTCAACTACCACATCAATCACTCAATCAATCAATCAAATTGTCGCATCACTCAAAGTGACATGTGATTTGACGCTTGATGTGACTAGCGATTTGACGCTTGATGTGACTTGCGTGCCGCATTCGAATTCGAAATGCGAATGCGCTCGCAAACACACTCCGGCTTGGGTTCGCTAATTACGAATTAACGAATTTTTCGTTGCGACGTAATTAAATGATTATGCCTAGCGAAATCACTATTCACGTCGTTAACGAATTAATTCTAAATTAACTCATTCGCCCGAATTAAAATCTAATTTCAATTCCGCGTCGAAATCCAATTTCGTATAATATATCGAATATATTATTTTATCGATTAATTCCAAATTATTCGTTCTCTCTCTTTAATTAATATTTTATCCCATATAAAATATCTCCGCAATTAATCCCAGATTAATTATCTCTCTCATCAAATTAATCCCAGATTAATCAAAGTGCGAGTCATACAACATCGATGAATCTTCGGGAAGCGACCCATGGGATCCCCGGATATGTTGGCAGTAAATACGGTCGTCGGACTATCCAAACACGTAAGTACCTAGTACTACGTTCATACCGATTTACAAGACAAGGTTGGCTTCTAGCAAAACGCCATGCCTACCCAATTCTCCAGAAACATCCTAATATGAATATGTGATATATATCAGGCGTAGTATACGTAGTATTGCGTATTTCGATCCAGCATCGGATGACCACGTGCTAGGCCTGGGGCTGGAATTGTGTCTGCCCCATACGAAGCAAATATCGGATGTCTGGTAACTAGTCTCTATAATCGGATATACATGACCTAGTCATAATATCCCAATAGCACGAGCATTTAAGAGAACAAGTTTCGTATCCTACGCGATCATCATCTCCACTATGACTGGAGTGATACTTCCATCTCGACATCACACCCAACACACTACGATTCTCAATATACCCAGAATAGGAGTACACAAAACCTGTTAAAGCCCTGGACGACCGCAACCAAAGTATATTGATTGTCGTAAGTATTAGCGATGCAAGTCTCAGGTTAAGACCAAATTACACCTACCCTGATTTCGGACTTCCATAGACACATAGTCATACTACCAATGGAATTTCGAGGGGGTCTATCCAGAGCGAAGCTGTTTCTCGTAACATCGGTAAAACACAACCTCTTATTACACTTGCATGAGTATCATATACCCAAATATATAAGAACTATGTCGTTGTGCCCTCACAACGCGCACAAGTGTAATACTAGTCTTTTACGCATTTATCGATGTCCAATCTCGATAATACTCTGACTAGGGATATTTAATGATTTATCCTTCGTGGACTGATACTGTCTCATATCATTCTCAATCTAGGAACAAATCACAGGGACCTCCTATCATTTATATATCTTGGTGATATAATCACAAATGATAAGAGTGCAATCTCCTTTGTGACATAGTTAATTTGTACAACAACACCATGATCTGTACAAATAGTGAAGTTATTGGTCATAATTGTCCAACAGTCCCGTTTCCAATTCGCAGATTAATCTCTATTGAAGTCAGTATCCTGTTTATAACAGATTCTGAACATCAATACATATATTTTATGTATCACACTAAGTATTTAAAATCCAATTTTAATACTAGTAATGAACATAATTATAACAAACATATTTGAAGTCGGAGCCTTGCTCGTCTTCAATTCCTTCATGTCTGCCTTGTCCAAACGGCAGTCACGCTTCCGCGATCCCGTTTGCCATAATTTAAGTAGACATTTTGGGATATGACATTTATCTTCCCAGAAGACTATAATGATTTTGCCTTTGCCCTTTTCCATATTCCAGAAGCCTTTGGCCAAGCCCGGGGTTTCTAGAATATCGAAGTAAAGTGTGCCTTGCGCTACTTTCCTAATTGCAAAGTTTGACTTTGTCTCCTTGAGAATAGTCATTAACTCTCCAAGAGTTTACTATTGCAATTTAGTACTTCTAAGATCTAAAATAGATCTATGAAGATCCTTCAATTTCATTATCATACTTTAAGGATCTAATCCTTAGTTCTGATTCAGAAATTAAGGAGTCTACTGCGACAAGGTTAATGGATTAAACACTTAAGTTATCATTACATAAATCTTCCAAATATTATGCTATACTTTTTGCTTAACTCTGGGCTTAGGCATAATATATTATTTTATCAAATAAAGTAACTTATTAGTTTTCAGGACTATCCTGAAATATTTCCCAATTTTGAAAATTAAACCATTTAAGTACATTTTCCCAATAATTATGTTTTAAATGTCAATCTTTCAATTTTATCTTGATTCTAATAGTCCAACTATTTAATCAACGATTTAGGTACTATTTATTATAATGATTATTATAGTCCAACTATTTTAATCAACTATAATTAATTGAATCAAATATATTGATTATTATAATCCAATTATATAATCAAATATAAATGAATAGTTTGAATACAGTCCAACTGTTAATTAAAACAACGTTTAAATATTAGTCCAACTAACATTTAATATATTTGACGAATGATATTTGTTTGAGCGCGTATGGAAAATAATTAAACGAATATTGTAAATTTAATTCTTACCTCCCACTATTTTTCGGCGAGCCTCTAACCCTCTGTCGAGTACTCGGGAAACCGTGTTTCCTAGTGGGCTAGGATCCCGTTAAATATCACACAATCTTTACTTTGGCCAACAAATTGTATGATAATTAACTAGGTAGATCTCTAAGATCAATTGGATCCAATCCAATTCCTAGATCTATTATGGGGACATCCAAGTCCGAAACATATATCTTATATATGCCACAAACTTATATATGCCATAATTAACTAGGTAGATCTCTAAGATCAATTGGATCCAATCCAATTCCTAGATATTTTCCCTCTGAATCAACTAAGCCTTGGCTTTGGCACAACAAACTTAGTGATCCCAGTCAAGCGTGACCCATTGACCATGGAAAGCTTCGTAATCAATGTTGATGGACAAGAATTGGTCTTGACTTTGGCCAACAAACCACAACTTTGACAAGACACCAATATGGAACAAAGCTCTCGTGATTCAAACACATCCTCGACGGACAAAGGCCTTGACTTTGGCCAACAAGCCAATGCCAGTCTCGGATCTTGAGTAAGAATCACTCAATGGAAGGAAAAACGCTTAATATTTGTGAGGGTTTTTCGCGTGCAAATTGGCAACAAATTTATTATCTTTGTTAAGGTCTCATCATCATACACCCTTAAACATGCATTCTAAATACATAATAAAGCGCATATAATAAAATAATAATGATATGCGGATGGATACTTTACACATTGATCCTAGATCAAATCTCTCCATTTCTCTCTCCCGCTAGCACATGTATTACTTCTACCCGTTACACTACACTTCTAAAGAACCCCTCATTTACATTGAGGGTAATAGGTGAGAAGGGAATACAAAGAATATGGAGGTAATAAGGCTGGACAGGCAGGTCCAATTAATAAATTCCAAATTTATTACAACAATTTCTAAAATTGCCCCACCCATTTAATATCCATTCGATATACATTATTCATGCATCGCAACCATGTATTCACACAAGCATGTTATTAATCAATCTAATCAAATTAATTAATCTGATAATTAGTGACCATCCAATGTTCAAACAACGATTTGATTTTGCGCGAGTCAAACTCGTTTTTGCGAATAAGTACTCAAAGTACGAATTCTTGAATTAAATTAAACTATAAAATTAAATCCAATTTAATTCACTATTTAATTCCAAATTAAATATTACACTTTAATAATAAACCTTTTATGATTTAAATTCCAAATTTAATCGTTACGGGTCTCAAAGCCCGATTAACGTCCAACGTTAATTTAATTAAAGTCCAATGGGCTTTCAATTAATTTCTTTAAGGTGTGGACTTTTGGTCAACTCGGGTCAAACCCAATAACCAAAGCCCAATTCGGGAATTACCCCATAAGCCTAGAAATCAATTTAGGCCCATTAGGCCCAATTAAATTTATTAAGGTCCATTAGTCGCATTTGGGCCTTTTGGAAGCGATTTTGAGCCCAATTGGATCCAACCAATTTAGCCTAAACCCAACTTGGTACAACCAAGCCCATTAAGCCCATTTACAACAATTCAAGCCCAAATTCAAAATAGGCCCAATTTAATTAAATCATAAAAGTCCAATTTTACAATCTAATTAATTCTAAAGTGTATTGCATAATTAATCACATAAATCAATATTTCCAATCATCAATTTATACAACTAATCATGCTTATCAACATCAAATGGTGTCCAACACAATTTATTCAAAAATCAAACCCAATTACATGATATATCATTCTCGGCAATTTGGGCAATTTGTGTCTGATTCGGTTTCAATCCAATTAAATCCACAATCGACATTAATTCAACATTCCCGAATGATTCCAACTCATCCAATGAATCAAAATCAAAAAATTCCAAGACAATTAGGGCTATGTATTTTCGGCCAAGCCTTCAAAAATTGGGGAAAATTGTTCCAAACAAAATTTCTTGAAATTGATCCAATCAATCTTCAATTCAACAACATTTAAGCATACTAAATCATCCAATTTCATTAAATCATGCTCAAATTCATTTTACCGAATTTTAACCCTAAATCATTTTCATGATCAATATTGGCTCAAGATACAATTGTTGGAATTCTCTAAGGTCCCAAGGATCATTATCAAGCATGAAACAAGTGCAAATACAATCAACGAAGTCGCGGAATAATCATAATGATCGGTTGAGACGATGCGGTGGACAAAAAAACCTTTCTGCCCTCTCCTCCAAGTCACGACAGTGGCAGTTTTTTTATCCTCATTTTCGGCCATGGATGGGTGAATCAAGCTCCAAGATTTCTTATTTAATCATTCCATGCACACGGGTGGGTTTCCCTATCACCTACGGATGACTCCGGAGTGTGCTAGCACCAAGATTTTGCAACAAAATCACTCATTTTCTTCTCTTACTGCTCTCAGTTTTTGACCAGAAAAGAAGAAGGCAGCATCCACTTTTGGGCGTGAATGAGGAAGAAGAGAGGTGGGAGAGATTAAAGTACCAAAAATTAAAAGTCAAATACCATTAAAATACCAAAAATTAAAAGTCAAATACCATTAAAATAATGATATATTTCTTTCAAGATTTCAAAAAGCTTTTCAACAACTTCTATCAACTCACATCAATCAATCAATCAATGTGACAAGTTGTCACATCACTCAAAGTGACAAATGATTTGACGCTTGATGCGACTAGTGATTTGACGCTTGATTTGACATGCGTGCCGCACTCGAATTCGAAATGCAAATGTGCTCGCAAACAATCCTGGGCTCGGGTTCGCTAATTCCAAATTAACGAATTTTCCATGGCGACATAATTAAATGATAATGCTTAGCGAAATCACTATTCACATCGCTAACGAATGAATTCTAATTTAACTCGCTCACCCGAATTAAAATCTAATTTCAATTTCGCATCGAAATCCAATTTCATATAATATATTGAATATATTATTTTAATCGATTAATTCCAAATTAATCATTTTCTCTCTTTAATTGATATTTTATCCCAGATAAAATATCTCCGCAATTAATCCCAGATTAATTTTATCTCTCTTCTAATTAATTCCAGATTAATTAAGAGTGCGAGTCATACGTCATCGGTGAATCTTCGGGAAGCGACCCATGAGATCCCCGGATATGTTGGCAGTAAATCGGGTCGTCGAACTATCGGAACACGTAAGTACCTAGTACTACGTTTGTACCGATTTACAAGACAAGGTTGGCTTCTAGTAAAACACCATGCCTACCCAATTCTCCAGAAACATGCTTACAGGAATAATCGATCTATATCAGGCATAGTATACGTAGTATTGTGTATGTCGATCCAGTATCGGATGTCACGTGCTAGGCCTCGGGCTGGAATTGTGTCTGCTCAATACAAAGCACATGTCGGATGTCTGGTAACTAGTCTCTATAATTGGATATACATGACCTTGTCATAATATCCCGATAGATGCAGCATTTAAGAGAACTAGTCCCGTATCCTACGTGACCATCATCTCCACTATGACTGGAGTGATACTTTCGTACTAACATCACACCCAACACACTACGATTCTGGATATACCCAGAAGAGGCGTACACAGAAACCCGTTAAAGCCTGGACGATCAAAACCAAAGCATATTGATTGTCGCAAGTACTAGCGGTGCAAGTCTCAGGTTAAGACCAAATACACCTACCCTGATTTCAGACTTCCATAGACACATAGTCATACTACCAATGGAATTCCGAGGGGGTCTATCCAGAGCTAAGTTGTTTCCCGTACCATCGGTAAAACACAACCTCCTATTACACTTGCATGAGTATCTTATACCCAAATATATGAGAACTATGTCGTTGTGCCCTCACAACGCGCACAAGTGTAATACTAATCTTTTACGCATTTATCGATGTCCAATCTCGACAATTCTCTGACTCGGGATATTTAATGATTTATCCTTCGTGGACTGATACTGTCTCATATCATTCTCAATCCACGAACAAATCATAGGGACCTCCTATCATTTATAAATCTAGGTGATCTAATAAAAAATGATAAGAGAGCAATCTCATTTGTCACATAGTTATTTTGTACAACAACACCATGATCTATATAAATAGTGACGCTATGGGTCATAATTGTCCAACTGTTTTACCAGGTTCTATGTACGCCTCTGCTGGGTATATTGAGAATCGTAGTGTGTTGGGTGTGAAGTCAAGACGGAAGTATCACTCCAGTCATATGGAGATGATGATCGTGCAGGGATACAGAACTGGTTCTTTAAAGGGTTGCAACCATCCGGATAATATGACTTGGTCATGATTATCCGATAATAAAGAGACTAGTTGCTAGTGATCCGATTTATGCTTCGTACGGGGGAGACACTGTACCAGCCCCAGGCCTTGCATGTGATCATCCAATAGTGGATCGACATACACAATACTACGTATACTACGCCTGATATAGATCGATTATTCCTGTAAGCATGTTTCTGGAGAATTGGGTAGGCATGGTGCTTTACTAGAAGCCAACCTTGTCTTGTAAATCGGTACAAACGTAGTACTAGGTACTTGCATGTGATCATCCAATACTACGTATACTACGCCTGATATAGATTGCTTATTCCTGTAAGCATGTATCTGGAGAATTGGGTAGGCATGGCGCTTTGCTAGAAGCCAACCTTGTCTGGTAAATCGGTACAAACGTAGTACTAGGTACTTACGTGTTCGGATAGTCCGACGACCAAATTTACTGCCAACATATCCGGGGATCGCATGGGTCGCTTCCCGAAGATTCACCGATGATGTATGACTCGCACTTTATTAATCTGGGATTTATTAGTAGAGAGAAAATTAATCTGGGATTAATTGCGGAGATATTTTATCTGGGATAAAATATTAATTAAAGAAAGGTAACGATTAATTTGGAATTAATCGATAAAATAATATATTCGATATATTATACGAAATTAGACTTCGATGCGGAATTAAAATTAGATTTTAATTCCGACGAACGAGTTAATTTTGAATTAATTTGTTAGCGACGTGAATAGTGATTTCGCTAGGCATAATCATTTAATTACGTCGCAACGGAAAATTCATTAATTTGGAATTAGCGAACTCGAGCCCGGAATTGTTTGTGAGCGCAATCGCATTTCGAATTCGAGTGCGGCACGCAAGTCAAATCAAGCGTCAAATCGCTAGTCACATCAAGTGTCAAATCATTAGTCACTTTGAGTGATGTGACAACTTGTCACTTGATTGATTGAATGATGTGACTTGATGGAAGTGGTTGGAAAGCTTTTTGAAAGCTTGATTGACATATATTATTATTTTAAGTTTTGGTATATGTTAAATTGATTTTAGAAATCAATTATCAACTACACATTTCCATTCTCTCTCTCTTAGGCACACGTTTTTTGGAGCCCATTCTTCTCCTCTCTCACTCTCGGCCAACAGGCCATTTCTTCTTCTTTTCTTTCACTGGTTTGACCGTGAAACACAAAGGGAAGCAAGGGAAATTTGTGGCAAATTTCTTGAGTGCTAGCACACATAAGAGCCATCCTAAGGTGATAGGGAACTCACTTCATGAGCTTGGAATCACCATCAACCAAAGCTTGGAGCTTGGAGGAAGGTTGAAGCCGAAAATGGAGGACTGAAATTCTGCCACTGCCGTGACTTAGAGGATGGTATGTTTTATGCTTGTTCATCATCGCATCGACTCAACCGATCATTGTGAGTATTCCGCAACTCCGTGATGTATTCGCATGTATGTTTTATGCTTGTTATTCGATCCTTGGGACCGTAGAACTCCAACAATGGTATCAGAGCGGAGTAAAAGCATGAAATTTGATTTAGGGCTTAAAATTGGGTAAAATGTATTTGAACATGATTTTATGAAATTGGATGATTGAGTATGCTTAAATGTGTTTTAATTGAGGATTGATTGGATCAATTTGATGAAATGTTGTTTAGAACAATTTTACCCAATTTTTTATGGCTTGGCCGAATGTTAATAACCCTAATGTCTTGGTGATTTTTTGATTTTGATTCATTGGATGAGTTGGAATCAATTGGAAATGTTGATTTAATGTTTAATTGGATTCAATTGGATTGGATTTAAAATTGGACATAAAAAATCCTCACATTGCCGAGAGTTATAGAGCATGAATTGGGTTTGATTTTTGTTAAATTGTGTTAGACATGATTTAAAGTTGATGAGCATGATTAATTAGGCTAATTGATTTTTTAGAAATGTTAATTGGGTAATTAATTATGTAATGCACTTTGTTTAATTAAATTGTGAAATTGGATTTTTTGTAATTTAATTAAATGGGCTTAATTTTGGAAATTGTGCTTTTAAAGTTGTTATTGGGCTTATTGGGCTTGGTTGTACTAATTTAGGTTTAGGCTAAATTGGTTGGATCCAATTGGGCCCAAAACCGCTTCCATAAAGCCCAAATGCGACTAATGGACCTTTTAAATTTAATTGGGCCTAATGGGCCTAAATTGATTTCTAGGCTTATGGGTTACTCCTTGATTGGACTTTGGTTATTGGGTTTGACCCAAGTTGACCAAAAGTCCACGCCTTAAAGAAATTAATTGAAAGCCCATTGGACTTTAATTAAATTGACGTTGGACGTTAATCGGGCTTTGAGACCTGTAACGATTAAATTTGGAATTTAAGTCATAAAGGTTTATTAATAAAATGTAATATTTAATTTGGAATTAAATAGCAAATTAGTATTAAATACAAATTGAATTGGATTTAATTATGTAGTTTAATTTAATTCGAGAATTCGTACTTTGAGTACTTATTCGCAAAATGAGTTTGACTCGCGCAAAATCAAATTGTTGTTTGAACATTGGATGGTCATTAATTATCAGATTAATTAATTTGATTAGATTGATTGATAACATGCTTGTGTGAATACATGGTTGCGAAGCATGAATAATGTATATCAGATGGATATTAGATGGGTGGGGAAATTTTAGAAATCATTGTAATAAATTTGGAATTTATTAATTGGACCTGCGTGTCCAGCCTATTACCTCCATACTCTTTGTATTTCACTTCTCACATATTCCCCTCAATGTAATTGAGGTTTCTTTAGAAGTGTAGTGTAACGGGTAGAAGTAATACTTGTGCTAGCGGGAGAGAGGAAAGAGAGAGATTTGATCTAGGATCAATGTGTTAAGTATCCATCCGCATATCATTATTATTTTATTATACGCGCTTTATTATGTATTTAGAATGCATGTTTAAGGGTGTATGATGATGATACCTTAACAAAGATAATAAATTGGTTGCCAATTTGCACGCGAAAAACCCTCACAAAATATTAAGCGTTTTTCCTTCCATTGAGTGATTCTTACTCAAGATCTAAGACTGACATTGGCTTGTTGGCCAAAGTCAAGCCCTTTGTCCGTCGAAGATGTGTTTCAATCACTAGAGCTTTGTTCTATATTGGTGTCTTGTCCAAGTTGTGGTTTGTTGGCCAAAGTCAAGACCACTTCTTGTCCATCGACATTGATTACGAAGCTTTCCATGGTGAATGTGTTCCGCTTAACTAGGATCACTAAGTTTGTTGTGCCAAAGCCAAGGCTTAGTTGATTCAGAGGAAAAAGGTTAGGTAATATATTGGATACATTGGCATATATAAGATATATGTTTCGGACTTGGATGTCCCCCTACTGGATCTAGGAATTGGATGAGATCCAATTGATCTTAGAGATCTACCTAGTTACTTATCATACAATTTGTTGGCCAAAGTCAAGATTGTGTGACATTTAACGGGATCCTAGCCCACTAGGAAACACGGTTTCCTGAGTACTCGATAGAGGGTTAGAGGCTCGCCGGAAAATAGTGGGAGGCAGGAATTAAATTTCCAATATTCGTTTAATTACTTGCCATACGCGCTCAAAACAAATATCATTCGTCAATTAAATTAATTATTAGTTGGACTAATATTTAATTGTTGTTTTAATTAACAGTTGGACTGTATTCAAACAAATTAAAAGTATAGTTGATTAATATCGTTGGACTATAATAATCATTATATTTAAATGTACCTGAAATCGTTGATTAAATTGTTGGACTATTAGAATCAAGATAAAATTGAAAGATTGAAATTTAAAACATAATCCTAGGGAAAATGTATTTAAATGGTTTAATTTTCAAATTGGGAATAAAGTTTCAGGATGGTCCTGGAAACTAATAAGTTACTTTATTTGATAAAATAACATATTAGGCCTTAGTCCGGAGTTAAGCAAATAGTAGAGCATAATCTTTGGAAGATTTATGTGATGATAACTTTAGTGCTTAATCCATTAAGCTTGCCAAAATGACTCATTAATTTCTTAATCAGAACTAAGAATTAGATCGTTAAAGTATGATAATGGAAATTGAAGGATCTTTATAGGTATTACAAGACTAAGTTGTAATACTTAACTCTTGGAGAGTTAATGACTATTCTCAAGAAGATAAAGTCAAAATTTGCAATAAGGCAAGTAGCGCAAGGCGCACCTTACTTCGATATTCTAGAAACCCAAGGCTTGGCCAAAGGCTACTTGAATATGAAAAAGGGCAAAGGCAAAATCATTATAATCTTCTAGGAAGATAAATGACATATCCCAAAATGTCTGCCTAAATTGTGTCAAACGGGATCGCGGAAGCATGACTGCCGTTTGGACAAAGCAGACATGAAGAAATTGAAGACGGGCAAGGCTCTGACTTCATATATGTTTGTCATAAATATGTTCACTACTAGTATTAAAATTGAATTTTAAATACTTAGTATGGTACATAAATATGTATTGATATGCAGAATCTGCTATGAGTAGGTTACTGACTTCAATAGAGATTTATCTGTGAATCAGAAACGGGTCAACTGTCTCTGTTTTAACCGTAGATACCTAAGTTTAGGAACTACCCTTCGGGTGTGTACTTAAATTAGGAAACTGTTATAATGTAACTAGTTTGACTAGAAACATTATTTCTATATCAGTGTATAACCCTCTGCGGGTGTACCTTTATATTCTAAAACACTAAAGTGTTTTATTTTATAAAGATGATATTGAGATAAACACATTAGATGTGAATAACAGAATTTATATTTTGAATATAAATAAATCTCAAACATACAACATGACAAACAAATAGCTCAAACTGATTTGATCAGAAGAAACTAATTGTGGCATTTTTGTCTATGACACAATTAAACAAGACTCGTATATCCACACTTTCAAAGAGTTGGTACTAGGGCAAATTTGATTCTATTCAAATAAAGTCTACGAATCTGGTTTATTGGGCAAAGTGCCTAAAACACCTTTACTTGGTAAAAGTGCAAATGCCACCGATGTATTAGCCCTTGTTCATAGTGAAGCAAGTGGGCCCATGTCTAGCTAGGCTAGAGGTGGATATGAATATTTCGTGACCTTTTCGGATGTGGCATCGCGTTATGGTTATGTGTTTCTTTTGAAACACAAATCGGAAACTTTTAGAGTTTCGACACGAAGTAAACAAACAAACTGGCTAAAGTATTAAACCATCACGGTTAGACCATGATGAAAATACTTAAGCAATAAGTTTCTCAAATACTTGAAAGAGTATAGTATTCTTTCAATGAGGACTCCTATTGGAACACGTCAATTTGACGTTGTGTCTGAACGGATAAACCGAATTTTGTTGGACATGATAAGGTTAATCATGAGTCGCTCTGAGCTACCATTTCCTTCAACGGATAAGCATTTAACAGTGCAGAACTTATTTAGAATAAGGTTCCATAAAAATCTGTTTGACAGATTTCATATTAGATATGAACAGGAAAGAAATCGGGTTTCTCAATCCTGATAATTTGGGAATGCTAGGCATATGTTTAGATGATACCAAACTAGAACCCAAATTGGATAAGTGCCAAGTTGTAGGTTATCCTAGGGATACCAAAGTATAGTACTTATACAACTAACAAGAGAACAATTTAATTGTTGCTCACCATGCGGTTTTCCTAAGAGGAATACCTATATGCAGTGATAAGTGGGAGGATAGTAAAACTCGATGAAAATCAGAATGATACTTTTCCAGGCACCCATTCCTTAATGGAACATAAATAGTTCATCAAGGATGAATCTATACCAATAATCTTCGAATACAAAAGAACCACGTAAGTCGGAGAGAGTCAGAAAATAACCTGGGGTATGGGTTTCTGATCTCACCTCATAAAGATGTCAATCTTATTGAGGAATACCAACTGACTACGTATGAGGAAGAGATACAAGGTATCGACTCCCTATTATGGCAAAGTGCCATGAGTACGAAATGGAATCCATGTATACCAACTATGTTTGGACACTAGTTGTTGTACCGCAAGGCATTGTGCCTATTGGTACTATATAAGTCTTCAAGGAATACATACATGGATGGAAACATACCAACGTACAAAGATAGGCTTTTAGCGGAAAGGTATCGTTATCAACATTGTGTTGATTACAAGGAAATCTTTTACCTGTTGTCATGGTAAATCCATTTGGATAATGCTTGCAGATGCTGCATGTTTCATTTATGAAATATGACAGCTTAACGGGAAAATCGCTTTCCTGAAAAGGAAACATTTTGGAGGATGTTTACAACATCCTATCGGTTTTGTCGTACCAAAACTAGCAAACAAGGTTTGCAGGTTATTCGATCCATGAATGAATTGAAGCAAGCATTAGGTTCTTAGAATTATCATTTTGAGGTAATCATAATGGTATATGATTTAATTCAAAACGAAATGATTCTTGTGTATATAAGGAGGTTAGTGGGAGCGCACTGACAATAAATGTCCTATACAATAATGATAACATATCTCATTTCTTGGAAATGATATTCCCATATAACAATCGGTGAAAGCTTGGCTTTCATGAAAACTCTCCGAGAAATCATACATTGAAAAATATACACGACCTGGTGTCTCATACGCTTTGAGCATATGGATTCACAAACAGGCCAATCCAAGTGATAATCATTGGATTGACGTTAAGAACATCCGTTAGTATCTTAGAGGAACTAAGGATGCTTTCTTACACTATTGAGAATGAGAACTTGAAGTGATTGGGATCACTACTGCAAGTTTCCCAACCGATAAAAATGACTATAAGTCGCAATAACGGTACTATACAGTTTGAATAACAGAACAGTGAGCTGGAAATCATCCAAGCAAGATACTGTTACCGAATAAACAAAAAATACGAATTATTACTGTAGCTGAGGCAGCAATAGAAGCCATTTGGGTCGATAATAAATCTAATTAGATTAGATATAGTTCTATTAGCAGCTGAGCTAGGCTACAACATAGGCTAAAGAATTAATGGTCTCATCAACGATCCAGATATATACTTCGATATTCATCTGATTCGTCCGGATCATACATCGTGGCGATTGTGATGATCGAATAAATAGCATCAGATGATAATCATACAAATCCACTGACGAAAGTCTTTTTTCAGCAGTTTGAGCCAACTGTACATAGTTCGGGTGTCAGACACTCGAGTGACTGGCTATAGGCCAAGTGGGAGATTGTTGGACAATTATGACCCATATCGTCATGATTTGTACAGATCATGGTGTTGTTGTACAAATTAATTATGTAACAAAAGAGATTGATCTCTTATCATTTGTGATTAGATCACCATGATGTATAAATGATAGGAGGTCTCTGTGATTTGTTCCTGGATTGAGAAGATATGAGACAATATCAGTCCACGAAGGATAAATCATTAAATATCCCTAGACATAGTTCTCATATATTTGGGTATAGGATACTCATGCAAGTGTAATAGGAGGTTGTGTTTTACCGATGGTATGGGAAACAGCTTCGCTCTGGATAGACCCCCTCGGAATTCCATTGGTAGTATGACTGTGTGTCTATGGAAGTCCGAAATCAGGGTAGGTGTATTTGGTCTTAACTTGAGACTTGGACCGCTAATACTTGCGACAATCAATATACTTTGGTTTTGGTCGTCCAAGGCTTTAACAGGTTCTGTGTACGCCTCTGCTGGGTATATTGAGAATCGTAGTGTGTTGCATGTGATGTCAAGACGGAAGTATCACTCCAGTCATATGGAGATGATGATCGCGCAGGGATACAGAACTAGTTCTCTAAAGGGTTGCAACCATTGGGATAATATGACTTGGTCATGATTATCCGATAATAAAGAGACTAGTTGCTAGTGATCCGATATATGCTTCGTACGGGGCTGACACTGTACCAGCCCCAGGCCTTGCATGTGATCATCCAATACTGGATCGAAATAAGCAATACTACGTATATTACGCCTGATATAGATCGCTTATTCCTGTAAGCCATTTTATTGAGAATTGGGTAGGCATGGCGCTTTGCTAGAAGCCAACCTTGTCTTGTAAATCGGTACAAACGTAGTACAAGGTACTTACGTTTTCGGATAGTCCGACGACCGAATTTACTGCCAACATATCCGAGGATCTCATGGGTCACTTCCTGAAGATTCACCGATGACGTATGACTCGCACTTTATTAATCTGGCATTAATTAGTAGAGAGAGAAAATTAATCTGGGATTAATTGCGGAGATATTTTATCTGGGATAAAATATTAATTAAAGAGATATAACGATTAATTTGGAATTAATCGATAAAATAATATATTCGATATATTATACGAAATTGGATTTCGACGCGGAATTAAAATTAGATTTTAATTCGGGTGAACGATTTAATTTAGAATTAATTCGTTATTGACATGAATAATGATTTCGCTAGGCATAATCATTTAATTACGTCGCAAGAGAAAATTCATTAATTTGGAATTAGCGAACCCGAGCCCGGGATTGTTTGCGAGCGCATTCGCATTTCGAATTCGAGTGCGGCAAGCAAGTCAAATCAAGCGTCAAATTGCTAGTCACATCAAGCGTCAAAATCATTAGTCACATTGAGTGATGTGACAACTTGTCACTTGATTGATTGAGTGATGTGACTTGATGGAAGTGGTTGGAAAGCTTTTTGAAAGCTTGATTGACATATATTATTATTTTATGTTTTGGTATATGTTGAATTGATTTTAGAAATCAATTATCTACTACACATTTCCATTCTCTCTCTCTTAGGCTCACGTTTTTGGAGCCCATTCTTCTCATCTCTCACTCTAGGCCAACATGCCATTTCTTCTTCTTTTCTTTCATTGGTTTGACCGTGAAACACAAAGGGAAGCAAGGGAAATTTGTGGCAAATTTCTTGAGTACTAGCACACATAGGAGCCAGTTGGAATTGTCTAAGCATCCCAAGATCATTATAAGCATTGAAAATACATGTGAATACAATCAACGAAGTTGCGGAATACTTACATCGAGCGTTGAGACGATGCGGTGAAGACAAAAAATGTTATGCCCTCCTCCATGAAGCTCGGCAGTGAGCAGTTTTTGATCTTCAAGATTCGGCCATCTTGGTCCTCCATTGATGCTAAAAGCTCCAAGCTTTGGTTGATGGTGATTCCAAGCTCATGAAGTGAGTTCCCTATCACCTTTGTATGGCTCCTATTATGTGCTAGCACTTGATGATTTTGCCACAAAATCATCATCCAATTTCTCCTTCACATTCTCGGTTTTTAGTAGAAGAAAAAAGAAAAGAAATGGCGTGAGAGAGAGAGAGGGAATTTCTTGGCTCCAAACCGTGAAAAACAAGAGAGAGAAAAGGAAAATGTGTAATAGTTAATTAATTTCCAAAATCAATTAACATATACCATTTTTCAATTTCTTAAAAGTCAAAGGCAACTATGCCAACAACTCCCATCAACATACATCAATCAATGAATAGTTACTGGTGTCAATCACTCAAACTGAAAGCCATCTATCACTTGATTGACGAATGATATGACGCTAGATGCGACTAGCGTTTTGACGCTTGATTTGACTTGCATGCCGCACTTGAATTCGAAATGCGAATGCGCTCGCAAACAATCCCGGGCTCGGGTTCGCTAATTCCAAATTAACGAATTTTCCGTTGCGACGCAATTAAATGATTATTTCTAGCGAAATCACTATTCACGTCGCTAACGAATTAATTTAAATTAACTCGTTCGCCCGAATTAAAATATAATTTTAATTCCGCGTCGAAATCCAATTTCGTATAATATATCGAATATATTATTTTATCGATTAATTCCAAATTAATCGTTATCTCTCTTTAATTGATATTTATCCCAGATAAAATATCTCCGCAATTAATCCCAGATTAATTTTCTCTCTCATCTAATTAATCCCAGATTAATTAAAGTGCGAGTCACGTATTCGTGAATCTTCGGGAAGCGACCCATGAGATCCCCGATATGTTGGCAATAAATTCGGTCGTCGGACTACTATCCGAAAACGTAAGTACCTAGTACTACGCTTTTTACCAATTTATAAGACAGTTGCCTCTAGCAAAGCGCCATGCCTACCCAATTCTCTAGAAACATGCTTACAGGAATAAGGGATCTATATCAGACGTAGTATACGTTGTGTCTGCCCCGTACGAAGCACATGTCGGATGTTTGGTAACTAGTCTGTATAATTGGATAAACATTACGTTGTCATTTTATCCCGATGACTGCAGTACGTAAGAGTACTAGTACCGTATCCTACGTGACTATCATCTCCATATGACTGAAGTGATACTACCGTCTTGACATCACACCCAACACTCTACGATTCTCAATATACCCAGCAAAGGCGTACACAGAACCTGTTAAAGCCCTGGACGACCAAAACCAAAGTATATTTATTGTCGCAAGTATTTGCGGTGCAAGTCTCAGGTTAAGACCAAATACACCTACCCTGATTTCGGACTTCCATAGACACATAGTCATACTACCAATGGAATTCCGAGGGGGGTCTATCCAAAGCGAAGCTGTTTCCCGTACCATCGATAAAACACAACCTCCTATTACACTTGCATGAGTATCATATACCCAAATATATGAGAACTATGCCGTTGTGCACTCACAACACGCACAAGTATAATACTAGTCTTTTACGAATTATTGATGTCCAATCTCGATAATGTTGGTTTCTATTATATGTCCCAAGGAAAGATTAAGCATTTAAATACAACAATGAATATATATATTAAAAGATGAAGTATGGCGGAATCATACTCACAAAGATCGGAATGCGGATGCGTTGATGAAATGAAAATTTTCTCCTTTGTGCAGTGAAGTTTCAGCCAAGGTGAGTGGGGAAGCTCCAAGCTTTCTTTGATCCTTCCAAGCTCAAGAATTAGTTTCCCATAACACCTTTGTATGATCCCTTGAAGGTGCTAGCCTTGTGTGTGAATTTATGTTCCAAACAAAACACAATTTCTTCAAGTTTTTGCAACAAAAACAGAAAAGTGGAGAGGGCTGTGAAACTTCACAGTTTCGGTCAAGAGGAAAGAGAGGAGAGTGAGGGATTTGATTTCAAAAATCAATTTATATTATGCCATAATATTATTAAATTAATAATAAACTTATGACACAAATCATGCAATGGCTTAGAGTGTCAAACACTCAATTTCCATGCAAAACCATTGAGTGCATGTACACTATCTCCATGCAATGCATCACAATTAAATAATGCATAATATGACATGTGTCATGTGGGCCCCACACGTTTCCAAATGAAAGTGGGCCCAAGTGCACTCACGCGTTCGGGTTCGATATTTCCGAAATACCGAACTTACGTCGCGACGTTAATTAAATCGAATTTAAATAAATGATTGCGCCTAGCGAAATTATTATTTACGTCGCTAACAAATTAATTCTAAATTAACTCGTTTGTCCGAATTAAAATCTAATTTTAATTTCGCGTCGAAATCGAATTTCGATTATTATATCGAATATATTAATTTTACGATTAATTCCAAATTAATCGTTCTCTCTCTTTATAGTACTTTATCCAAGATAAAGTCTCTCCATAATTAATCCAAGATTAATCGAGTTTGAATCATACGTCATTGGTGAATCTTCGGGAAGCGACCCAAGAGATCTCCGTATATGTTGGCAGTAAATACGGTCGTCGGATAATCCGAACACGTACGTACCTCGTACTACGTTTTTACTGATTCACAAGACAAGGTTGGCTTCTAGCAAAGCGCCATGCCTACCCAATTCTCCAGAAATATTCTATAGGAATATCAGATCTATATCAAGCGTAGTATACCGTAGTATTGCGTACATCGATCCAGTATCGGACGATCACATGTTAGGCCTGGGGCTGGAAATGTGTCTGCCCCGTACGAAACATATATCGGACATCAAACAACTAGTCTCTTTAAATCGGACAATCCTGACCTGGTCATATTGTCCCGACGGTTGCACCTTTTATAGAGTACTAGTTTTGTGTCCTGCGTGATCATCACCTCCATATGTCTGAAGTGATACTTCCATCTCGACATCACATCCAGTACACTACGATTCTCGATAAACCCAGAAGAGTGTACACAGAACCGGTTAAGGTCCCCAACCACCAAAACCAAAGTTTACCGATTGTCGCAAGTACTAGCGATGTAAGTCTCAGTTAAGACCATATACACCTACCCTGATGCGGCCTCTCCATAGACACGCAGACATACTACCAATGGGATTCCGTGGGGTCTATCCAGAGCGAAGCTGTTTTCCGTACCATCGGTAAAACACAACCTCCTATCGCACTTGCATAAGTATCCAATACTTAATATATGAGAACTATGCCGTTGTGCCCTCACAACGTGCACAAGCGCAATACTAGTCTATTCCGCATTATCGATGTCCGATCTCGATAATACTCCGACTAGGGATATTTAATGATTAAACCTTTATGGATTGATACTGTCTCATATCATCTCAATCCGGTATTAATCATATGGACTTTCGCCATTTATATATCAAAGTAAATAATATTACAAAACGGCAAAAGGCAATTTCATTCACATAGTTAATTTTGTACAATAATACAATATCATTTACAAACAGTGACGCTATGGGACATAATGTCTAACAATCTCCCACTTGGCCTATAGCCAGTCACTCAAGCATCTAATACCCGAACTATGTATGTGTCGTTCAAAAACTTGCTGAAGAACAGCCTTCGTCAGCGGATCTGCAATGTTGTCATCTGATGTGACCTTCTCGACCTTTACATCGCCACGATGTATAATCTCCCGAATCAGATGGTAACGTCGAAGAACATGCTTGGACCGTTGATGAGACCTTGGTTCTTTAGCCTGTGCTATAGCCCCGTTATTGTCACAATATAATGGAACGGGCTTAGCTACTAACGGAACTACTCCTAATCCGATTAGGAACTTTCGGATCCAAACTGCCTCATTTGCTGCTTCAGATGCAGCGATGTACTCCGCTTCTGTTGTTGAATCGGCAACAGTATCTTGCTTGGAAGATTTCCAGCTCACTGCTCCGTTATTCAAACAAAAAATGTACCCGGATTGCGACTTGTAGTCATCTTTGTCGGTTTGGAAACTTGCATCGGTATACCCAGATACCGCAAGTTCTCCACCTCCATAAATTAAGAAGCATCCTTAGTTCGTTTAAGATACTTAAGGATATTCTTAACTGCTATCCAGTGACCTTCACCTGGATCGGCCTGATAGCGACTGCACATGCTCAAAGCATATGAGACATCAGGTCGTGTACATATCATGGCATACATGATCGATCCGACTGCCGAGGCGAACGGTATCCGACTCATGTTGTCTCTCTCTCTCTCAAGTCTTAGGACACATGTCCTTAGACAGAGAGGTACCACGTACCATTGGAACCAATCCCCTCTTGGATTGTTCCATGTTGAATCGCTTCAACACTTTATCAATGTATGTACTCTGGGAGAGTCCAAGCAGCTTTCTAGATCTATCCCGGTAGATCTTTATTCCAAGAATAAAGGCTGCTTCTCCCAGATCTTTCATGGAGAATTTTAATGAAAGCCAAGCTTTCACCGACGTTAGCATGGGAATGTCATTGCCTATAAGCAATACGTCGTCGACATAAAGGACAATAAAAGTAAGTGCTCTCCCACTAACCTTCTTGTATACACAAGGGTCATCTGCGTTTTGCACGAAATCATATTCTTTTATGATCTCATCAAAACGCTGATTCCATGACCGTGATGCTTGCTTCAATCCATAAATGGATCGATTTAACTTACAAACCTTGTTTGCAAGTCTAGGTACGATAAACCCGTCAGGCTGTTGCATATAAACATCCTCCAAAAGGTTTCCGTTAAGGAAAGCGGTTTTAACGTCCATCTGCCATATCTCGTAATCGAAATATGCAGCTATTGCAAGCATTATCCGAATGGATTTAATCATGGCAACGGGTGAGAAGGTTTCGTCATAATCAATACCATATTGTTGACGATACCCCTTCGCTACAAGCCTAGCTTTGTACGTTTGTACGTTGCCATCCATGTCGGTCTTCTTCTTGAAGATCCATCTGCATCCAATAGGCTTTACGCCTTCTGGTGCATCAACCAGTGTCCAAACTTGGTTGGCGTACATGGAATCCATCTCGGACTTCATGGCTTCTTGCCATAAAGCGGAATCGATATTTTGTATCGCTTCCTCATACGTAGCCGGCTCAATATCCTCAATAAGATTAATATCTACATGAGGTGAGATCAGGAACCCATACCTCTCAGGTACTGTTATGACTCTCTCCGACCTACGCGGTCCTTGTGTATGTGAAGTTTGTGGTACAGACTCATCCCGGACGGTCTGTTCTTGTTCCGTCGTTGATTCATTGCCAAGAACAGTATCACTACGATCTTCATCAAGTTATGACTTTCAAGAAGCATTTATAAAATCCTTCTCAAGGAAAAATGCTTGTAGAGCAACAAATACTTTGTTCTCTTGTGGGTGATAGAAGTAATATCCTTTGGTTTCCCTAGGATATCCTACGAAAAGGCATTTATCAGATTTGGTTTCAAGTTTGGTACCTTCCAAACGTTTAACATATGCCCAGCATCCCCAAATCTTCAGGATAGAGAAACCTGGTTTCCTTCCTGTCCATATCTCATATGGAGTCTGTTCAACAGACTTCGACGGTACCTTATTTAAAATAAGTATAGTACTGTTTAATGCGTATCCCCAGAAGGATATTGGTAGCTCAGTGCGACTCATCATTGACCTCACCATGTCTAACAAGGTGCGGTTTCTCCGTTCTGACACACCGTTTAATTGCGGTGTTCCAGGAGGAGTCCACTGTGAAAGAATACCATATTCTTTCAAGTAATCTTGAAACTCATAACTTAAGTATTCGCCACCACGGTCTGACCGTAATGTCTTAATACTCTTCCCTGTTTGTTTCTCCACTTCGTGTCGAAACTCTTTGAATTTCTCAAAAGTTTCCGACTTGTGTCTCATAAGATACACATAACCGTAACGAGATGCATCATCTGTGAAGGTTACGAAGTAGTGAAATCCACCTCTAGCCTGGCTAGACATGGGCCCGCATACGTCAGTATGAACGAGAGCCAACAATTCTGTGGCACGTTCACCTTTACCGCTAAAAGGTGATTTAGGCATTTTGCCTAAAAAACAAGATTCGCAGACGTCATATGAATTGGGATCAAATTCGTCCAAGTACCCACTCTTCGAAAGTGTGGATATGCGAGTCTTGTTGATGTGTCCTAGACGACAATGCCACATATAAGCTTCATCTTTTAGATTACTCCTTTTGAGCCTTTTGTTTGTCATTTTAGGAGATTCATTTATATTCAAAATATAAAGACCGTTATTTGCAACAGCTGTGCAAATTTCTGCATCATTTTTATATAAATAACACCCAGTGTTTCTAAATACAAAAGTGTAACCCTGCTGGGTTAACAAGGATACAGATATAATATTCCTAGTTAAACTAGGTACAAAATAACAGTTCAAAAGTTTAAGTACATGCCTTGAGGGCAGTTCTAAAACAAAAGTCCCTACGGCCAAAACAGCAACTGGTGTTCCGTTTCCGACCCGTAGATCCATCTCCCCCGATGCCAGCACCCTGCTATCCTGCAGATCCTGCACATCAGTACAAATATGAGCACCACAACCAGAATCAAAAATCCAATTTTTAAAACTAGAAGTATTCATATTTATCTCAATAACAAACATACCAGAGGCGATAGCCTTGCCAGCCTTGATATCCTCCCTCTGCCCTTTGCCCATTCGGCAGTCACGTTTCCAGTGACCCCTCTTGCCGCAGTTGAGGCAGATGTCGCGAGATTTGTCCTTTGGCTTCCTAGAAGCCACTGTCAACTTGCCCTTGCCCTTGTTCTTGAACTTCTTCTTCCTCGCACCTCCAATTGCCTTGGGCCCAGCCCTTGGCGCATGAGAGGTCGATGCATAATGCGCCTCGCGCTTGCTCCCCTTTAGGAGTTCCTTTTCGGACTCCTTCAGCACGGACAACAACTCTCCAAGAGTGTCGTCAGTGTCCATCAACTTATAGTTGATGATGATTTGTTTCCAAGTATCGGGTAGCGATTGTAATAGCATATCAATCGTCAACTCTGCCTCCAAGACAATGCCCATCTTGGCTAACTCATCTATGTCAGCGATCATTTGAGTCCCGTGGGCCTCAACTGATGCGCCGTCTGTCATCCGGGAGCGGAAGAGTTTCCTTACTAGCTCGTACCTCTCCATCCGCTTGTTGGTGCGGTGGAGATCACGCAATCTTGCCATCATGTTATAGGGATCCAAGTCCCTGTTCTGGCGTCTGAAATGCTGGGTCATTGCAGCTAGCATAACTGACTGAGCTTGGTCACAATCGTCACTATGAGTCTTCCATAACTCTAGCTCCAGTGGCTCAGTGGGTTTAGGCGGGAGAGGTCTCTGAATAGTATACAGCACCCTCTCAGCCCCAAGCACTATCTTGAGGTTCATTTCCCAGTCGGCAAAGTTTGTCCCTTTGAAGACATTATCGCCCATGATTATGTCGCGGACATTACCCTTGCCAGTCATCTTGACAACTATAGTCCAACTATAAAGTCAACGATGTTATGGGTACAGTCAAACTGTTACAAGCAAAATAACAATATATTAGTCCAACTAATTATTAAAATATTGACGAAATAATTTTGAAAGACGCGTAAGGCTAAGTATCTGAACGAAATTGCAAATTCAATAATAGCCTCCCACTATTTTCTTCAAGTCTCTAACCCTCTTGTGGAGAACTCGGGAAATCGCATTTCCTAGTGGGCTAGGATCCCGTTAAATAACACACAACCTTGACTTTGGTCAATAAAAGCTGTATGCTATTTAACTTAGGTAGATCTCTATGATCAATTGGATCTCATCCAATTCCTAGATCCGGTTAGGTGGACATCCAAGTCCGAAACATATGTATAATGTCAATGTATCCATTACATTTTCCTAACCTATCCTCCGAATCATCTAGGCCTTGGCTTTGGCCAAAAACAAACCTAATGATTCCAGTTAAGCGGGACCCATTGACGAGGAAAGTTTCGTAATCAATGTCATTGGACAAAAAGTGATCTTGACTTTGGCCAATAAAAATCACGATTTGGACAAGACACCGATATGCAACAAAACTCTCATGATTCAAGTACATCCTTGATTGACAAAGGTCTTGACTTTGGCCAAACAAACCAATGCCAACTTCGGATCTTGAACAAGAATCATTCAATGGAAGGATATTTGCTTAATATAAATTGAGGGATTTTCGCGTAATTGGCAACCAATTTATTTATCTTTGTTAGGTCTCATCATCATACACCCTTAAGCATGCTTCTAAAACATCATAAAGCGCGTAAAGTAAATTAATAGTGATATGCGGATGGATATATAAACAATTTGTTCCTAGAACAAATCACTCCCTTTCCTCTCCCTGCTAGCACTATTCTACTTCTACCCATTTTCATAATACAATAAGAGAAACCTCATTTACATTGAGGGGAATTAGGTGAGAAGAGAATACAAAGAGATAAAGAGATAAGGCTGGACACGCAGGTCCAATTTATAAATCCAAATTTACAATAATTTCTAAAATTACCATTTCCCTTCTAATATCCATCCGATATACACTATTCATTCAACACATACATATATTTTCAAACAAGACATGCTTTTTACAACCAATCTAATCCAATTAATTAGTCTATGTTTAAGTGATCATCCAATGTTCAAACAACGGTTTGATTTTGCGCGAGTCCAACTCGATTGAGAATAAGTACATAAGGTACGAATTCGCGAATTATATCGAACTACTTATTAAATCTAATTTAATTCGTATTCAATACTAATTCAATTATTTAATTCCAAATTAAATGTTTACACTTTTAATGTGCTTTAAAGACTTAGATTCTAAATCTAATCCTATTGGGTCTCAAAGCCCAACTAACATCCAATGTTTAATTTAATTCAAGTCAAATGGGCTTTCAATTGATTTATTAAGGCTTGGGCTTTGGTCAATGTGGGTCAAACCCAATTACCAAGCCCAAATAAGGAATCACCCTTAAATGCCATAAAACCAATTTTAAGCCCATAAGGCCCAATTAAATTTTTAAAGCCCATTATATTATATTTGGACTTAATGGAGTGATTTAGGCCCAAATTGGATCCAATCCTTTTGGCCCAAATCTACTTGGTCCACCAAGCCCATTATGCCCAAATACAATATTAAAAGCCCAATTCACCAATTAAGCCCATTAATTAAATTTTAATATTCCAAACATTAAAGTCCAATTAATTAAAGTGTAAAACCAAGATTAATATATTAAACCAAATATTTCAAAAATACCCATTTAATTTATTAATCATCTATTTTAAAATAAATGTCCAACATTAATTTTAACAAAAACAACTCCTTTACATGTCCATTAACATTCGGCCAAGGTGAGTTTTTGTGTCGATTTGTTTTTCAATCCGATTGAATTACTAATCTACGTCCCGTATACGTTCTAAGTCATCCAATGATCTTAAACACAAAAAATTCCAATCCACTCCAAGTAGCAACAATTCGGCCAAGGCATGAATTTGGGGAAAAAATCATCCAATGCATTTTTCATAAAATTGATTTCATATTATGTCATTTTACATACATATAAGCATACTCATTCATCAAATTTCACAAGAACATGCTTCAATCAATTTTACCCAAATTTTAACCTAAAGTATTTCATGCTTAACCATGGCTCTGATACCATTGTTGGTTTCTATTATATGTCCCAAGGAAAGATTAAGCATTTAAATACAACAATGAATATATATATTAAAAGATGAAGTATGGCGGAATCATACTCACAAAGATCGGAATGCGGATGCGTTGATGAAATGAAAATTTTCTCCTTTGTGCAGTGAAGGTTTCGGCCAAGGTGAGTGGGGAAGCTCCAAGCTTTCTTTGATCCTTCCAAGCTCAAGAATTAGTTTCCCTAACACCTTTGTATGATCCCTTGAAGGTGCTAGCCTGTGTGTGAATTTATGTTCCAAACAAAACACATTTCTTCAAGTTTTTGCAACAAAAACAGAAAAGTGGAGAGGGCTGTGAAACTTCACAGTTTCGGTCAAGAGGAAAGAGAGGAGAGTGAGGGATTTGATTTCAAAAATCAATTTATATTTATGCCATAATATTATTAAATTAATAATAAACTTATGACACAAATCATGCAATGGCTTAGAGTGTCAAACACTCAATTTCCATGCAAAACCATTGAGTGCATTGTACACTATCTCCATGCAATGCATCACAATTAAATAATGCATATATGACATGTGTCATGTGGGCCCCACACGTTTCCAAATGAAAGTGGGCCCACGTGCACTCACGCGTTCGGGTTCGATATTTCCGAAATACCGAACTTACGTCGCGACGTTAATTAAATCGAATTTAAATAAATGATTGCGCCTAGCGAAATTATTATTTACGTCGCTAACGAATTAATTCTAAATTAACTCGTTTGCCCGAATTAAAATCTAATTTTAATTTCGCGTCGAAATCGAATTTCGATTATTATATCGAATATAATAATTTTACGATTAATTCCAAATTAATCGTTCTCTCTCTATTTATAGTACTTTATCCAAGATAAAGTCTCTCCGTAATTAATCCAAGATTAATCGAGTTTGAATCATACGTCATTGGTGAATCTTCGGAAGCGACCCAAGAGATCTCCGGATATGTTGGCAGTAAATACGGTCGTCGGATAATCCGAACACGTACGTACCTCGTACTACGTTTTTACCGATTCACAAGACAAGGTTGGCTTCTAGCAAAGCGCCATGCCTACCCAATTCTCCAGAAATATTCTTATAGGAATATCAGATCTATATCAAGCGTAGTATACCGTAGTATTGCGTACATCGATCCAGTATCGGACGATCACATGTTAGGCCTGGGGCTGGAAATGTGTCTGCCCCGTACGAAACATATATCGGACATCAAGCAACTAGTCTCTTTAAATCGGACAATCCTGACCTGGTCATATTGTCCCGACGGTTGCAACCTTTTATAGAGTACTAGTTCTGTGTCCTGCGTGATCATCACCTCCATATGTCTGAAGTGATACTTCCATCTCGACATCACATCCAGTACACTACGATTCTCGATAAACCCAGAAGAGGTGTACACAGAACCGGTTAAGGTCCCCAACCACCAAAACCAAAGTTTACCGATTGTCGCAAGTACTAGCGATGTAAGTCTCAGGTTAAGACCATATACACCTACCCTGATGCGGCCTCCCATAGACACGCAGAAATACTACCAATGGGATTCCGCGGGGTCTATCCAGAGCGAAGCTGTTTTCCGTACCATCGGTAAAACACAACCTCCTATCGCACTTGCATAAGTATCCAATACTTAAATATATGAGAACTATGCCGTTGTGCCCTCACAACGTGCACAAGCGCAATACTAGTCTATTCCGCATTATCGATGTCCGATCTCGATAATACTCCGACTAGGGATATTTAATGATTAAACCTTTATGGATTGATACTGTCTCATATCATCTCAATCCGGTATTAATCATATGGACTTTCGCCATTTATATATCAAAGTAAATAATATTACAAAACGGCAAAAGGCAATTTCATTATCACATAGTTAATTTTGTACAATAATACAATATCATTTACAAACAGTGACGCTATGGGACATAATGTCTAACAAATCTCTGACTAGGATTTTAAGATTTATCATTCGTGGATTGATATGTCTCATATCTTCTCAATCCTGAACAAATCACAGGGACCTTCCTATCATTTATACATCTTTGTATCTATCACAAATATAGAAGAGCTATCTCATTTGTCACAAGTTAAATTTGTAGAACAACACCATGATCTGTACAATAGTGACGATATGGGTCATAATTGTCCAACATCTCCCACTTGTCTTTAGCTAGTCACATCGAGTGTCTTACACCCGAACTATGCACGGTTGGCTCAAACTGCTGAGAAAAAGCTTTCGTCAGCGGATTTGTATAATTATCATATGATACGATTTATTCGATCATCACATCGCCACGATGTATGAATCCGAACGAATCAGATGAATAGTCAAAGTATGTATCTGGATCGTTGATGAGACTATTAATTCTTTAGCATGCGTGTAGCCTAGCTCAGCTGCTAACAGAACCATATCTAATCTAATTAGATTTGTTATCGACCCAAATGGCTTCTATTGCTGTCTCAGCTGCAGCAATAACCCGCATTTGTTGTTTATTCGGTAACAGTATTTTTCTTGGAAGATTTCCAGCTCACTGTTCCGTTATTCAAACTGTATAGTACCGTTTGCGACTTATAGTCATCTTTATCGGTTAGGTAACTTGCAGTAGTGATCCCAGTCAATTCAAGTTCTCCATCTCCATAGTATAAGACAACATCCTTAGATCTCTCAGATACTAATGGATGTTCTTAATATCTATACAGTGACCATCACTTGGATTGGCCTGATTGTGAATCCATATGCTCAAAGCGTATGAGACACCAGGTAGCGTACATTTTTCAATGTACGGATTCTCGGAAAGTTTTCTCGAAAGCCAAGCTTTCGCCGATTATTTTTATGGGAATATCATTTCCAAGAAATGGCATATTATCATTATTGATAGGACATTTATTGTCAGTGCGCTCCCACTAACCTCCTTATATACACAAGAATCATTTACGTTTTGAATTAAATCATATACCATTATGATTACATCAAAACGATAATTCCAAGAACCTAATGCTTGCTTCAATCCAAACATGGATCGAATAACCTGTAAACCTTGTTTGCTAGTTTTGGTACGACAAAACGGACAGGATGTTGTAAACATCCTCCAAAAGGTTTTTTTTTTCAGGAAAGCGATTTTCCCGTTCAGTTGACATATTTCATAAATGAAACATGCAGCGTTAGCAAGCACTATCCAAATGGATTTACCGTGGCAACAGGTAAAAGTTTTCGTCGTAATCGGCACAATGTTGATAACATTACCTTTTCGCTACAAGCCCATCTTAGTACGTTAGTATGTTGCCATCCATGTTTGTCTTCCTTGAAGACTCATACAGTACCTATAGGCACAATGCCTTGCGGTACATCAACTAGTGTCCAAACATAGTTGGTATACATGAATCCATTTCGGACATCATGACACTTTGCCCAATTGGGAGTCGATACCTTGTATCACTTCCTTAAACGTAGTCAGTTCGTCTTCCTCAATAAGATTGACATTTATGAGGTGAGATCAGAAACCCATACTCCAGGTTGCTTTCACTCTCTCCGATCTACGCGGTTCTTGTGTATTCGAAGATTACTGGTACAGTCTCATCCTTGATGAACTATTTGTGTTCCATTAAGGACTTGGTGCCTTGAATAGTATTACTCTGATTTTCATCGAGTTTTACCATCCTCTCACTTACTACTGCATATCGGTATTCCTCTTAGGAAAACCGTTTGGCGAGCAACAATTACATTCTTCTCTAGTGAGTTGTATAAGTACTATACTTTGGTATCCCTAGGATAACCCACAATTAGGTACTTATCCGATTTGGGTTGTAGTTTGGTGTCATCCAAACATATGCCTAGCATTCCCAAATTATCAAGAATGAGAAACCCGGTTTCTTTCCTGTTCATATCTAATATGAAATCTGTCAAACAGATTTTTATGGAACCTTATTCTAAATAAGTTATGCACTGTTTATGTGTATCCGTTGAAGGAAATGGTAGCTCAGAACGACTCATGATTAACCTTATCATGTCCAACAAAATTCGGTTACTCAGTTCGGACACATCGTCAAAATGACATGTTCCGGAAGGAGTCCTTATTGAAAGAATACTATACTCTTTCAAGTATTTTAGAAACTTATTGCTTAAGTATTTTCCATTACGGTCTTACCATGACAGTTTAATACTTTAGCCGATCTGTTCGTCTATTTCGTGTCGAAAACTTTAAAAGTTTCCGATTTGTGTTCTTCAAAAGAAACACATAACCATAACACGATGCCACATTCGTAAAGGTCACGAAATATTCATATCCACCTCTAGCCTAGCTAGACATGGGCCCACTTGCTTCACTATGAACTAGGGCTAACAGATTGGTGGCACTGGCACTTTTACCGAGTAAGAAGTGTTTTAGGCACTTTGCCCAATAAACTAGATTCGTAGACTTTATTTGAATTGAATCAAATTTGTCCGAGTATCTACTCTTCGAAAGTGCGGATATACGAGTCTTGTTTGATTGTGTCCCAGACAACAATGCCATTTATTAGTTTCTTCTGATCAAATCAGTTTGAGCTATTTGTTTGTCATGTTATATGTTTGAGATTTATTTATATTCAAAATATAAATACTATTATTCACATCAAATGTGTTTATCTCAATATCATCTTTATATAATAAAACACTTTAGTGTTCTAGGATATAAAGGTTCACCCGCAACTGGTTAAACACTGATATGGAGATAATATTTCTAGTCAAACTAGTTACATTTTAACAGTTTCCTATTTTAGGTACATACCCAAAGGGTAGTTCCTAAACTTAGGTATCTACGATTAAAACATCAACAGTTGTCCCGTTTCCAATTCACAGAATAATCTCGATTGAAGTTAGTATCCTGCTCATAGCAAATTCTGAACATCAGTACATATTTATGTATCACACTAAGTATTTAAAATCCAATTTCAATACTAGTAGTGAACATATTTATAACAAACATATTTGAAGTCAGAGCCTTGCCTGTTCTTCAATCCCTTCATGTCTGCTTTGTTCAAACGGCAGTCACGCTTCTGCGATTCCGTTTCCCACAATTTAGGCAGACATTTTGGGATATGTCCTTTTGTTGGTTTCTATTATATGTCCCAAGGAAAGATTAAGCATTCATGAAATACTATAAATGAATATATATAAAAGACTTGAAGCATGGCGGAATCATACTTACAAAGCTATGTGATGAAGAAGATGATCAAATGGTGGAAGCTCAAAGTGTTGGAAGATTCGGCCAAGAGGAGGAAGAAGACTTGAAGCTCCAAGCTCTTGTATTCCAAGCTCTTTGATGGTTTCCCTATCACCTCTTTTGATCCCTTGCTTGTG